>OZ030022.1:36697500-36772500 GCA_964023405.1 Apodemus agrarius
ATGCAATGAGGTAGGTTTCTATTTCCCTCCTGTTTCACAGGCTGGTACTTGTTGTCAAGGTGTCTTACACCCCCCACACCCTAGGAAGACAGTAAGTTGTGGCTGAAGGAAGAGAACCAGGAAGGGAAGGGCATTTGTCTATTGGGTTAAGAGAGGAACAGGAAGGGATAATCCCTGAAGAATTGCTAGAAAGGCTCCGTGATTAGGAACACTGGCTGCTTGTTCAAAGGATCTGGGTTTGGTTCCCAACACTCTTGCGGCAGCTGTCAACCATCTGTAACTCCAGTTCCAGGAATAGAACACCCTCTTCTGGCCTTCACAGGCACTGCACACACACACACACACACACACACACACACACACACACACACAGACGCACAAAGGCAAAGCACCTAGACACATAAGATAAAAACGAACGATACTTAAAAAATAAAGAATTCTCAGAATAGGGACTGATGATGGGACTCAGTGAGTGGAGTGCTTCCTGCCAAGACTGATAAACTTCCTTTAATCCTTGGAATCCACACAGTGGAAGGGAAAAAAATGGACCCCACACATATGCCATGTCCTGTACACTCTTCCTTTTATATACATACATACATACATACATACATACATGCAAAAATTGTTTTTGTAAAAAAACAAAAAAACAAGAAAGAAAGACTCTGCCAAAATAGGCAAGGATGAGTACTAGGGTTGTGTCTAGTGAGGTTGTGTCGTGTGTGTGTGTGTGTGTGTGTGTGTGTGTGTGTGTGTGTGTTAAATGCACATAAATGCATCTCCCCAAACACACCATGAATCCTATAACCCATAACAAAACAAGGGTGTCTGCTGATCTGATTCCATCAGGTCTTGCTGGACTTGCTTTAATGGTACTCCTTGGTAAAACGGTCCGTAGGTTTACTGCCAAGGGTGTGTAGCCCTGCCACATGCCTGTGTGAGCTCAGCCCACCAACCAGAAACTTGTTCACCTGAAGGTTACGCACCGACTGTTTATCCGCCTGTGCCTATAGGGAGGTAAGGTCACATCAGTCCCTGTTGTCTCCTTCTCCCTGGTGTATCTGTCCATCACACAGAATGCTTTCAGAGTAGATGTTCCTGTGCATGCTGATACAGCAGCAGGTAGACTCCTTCCAGTCGGTTGCACCACACCCTCTTCCATGTACTCTTGTGTGCACATACATGTGTGTGCATGCATGCATGTGTGCTGCATGCATGCATGTATATGTGTGTGTGTGTAGGTGGGTGAGAGGAATAGAGAAGGCAAATACCCCATATTCTTTTGGTATTTGAGCCTGTCTTATGTCTTGCCTTTTCTGTTGAGCTGACAATCCTAAAAAAAAAAAAAAAAAAAATGAAGACAAGGGTATATTCATTAAAAATGTTCCTCAAGATTTTGCACCAGGGAGCTGGGAGACTCCACAGCCTTCAGTGATCAGTGGAGCAGCTGGGACCCTTGCCACCATTTGCACCAGGGAGCCAGGAGACTCCATAGCCTTCTGTGCATAGCCTGCCAGGATGCCAGGAGGGAGTGATGTCCCAGCAGGCTTTCACTTTTGAGCGCAGAGGTGAGATCTCCACCTTCTCTCTGGAGGGGACTCAGCTAGGACCACACAGGGCCTAAGATCAGTGGAGGAGCTGGGACAGAAGTCTTCCGGCCAACCAGGGAGCCAGGAAACTCCATAGCCAGGAGAGTGAGATCTCCCAGCAGTGCTTTCACTTTTGAGCTCAGAGGAGTAAGGACACAGGCTTACAGGCCTACAGGAGGAACAAACTCCAGCCAGAGACGAGAACACCAACTAGCACCAGATGGCAAAAGGCAAGCACGAGAACCCTACCAACAGAAACCAAGGCCACATGGCAATATCAGAACCCAGTTCTTCCACAGCAGGTCTTGGATACCCTAACACACCAGAAAAGCAAGAGTTGGATTTAAATTGTATCTCATGATGCTGATAGAGGGCTTCAAGAAAGACTTAAATAACTCCCTTAAAGAAATACAGGAGAACATCGGTCAACTGGTAAAAGCCCTTAAAGAGGAAACACAAAAATCTCTTAAAGAAATACAGGAGATCATGGGTCAACAGGCAGAAGCCCTTAAAGAGGAAACACAAAAACCCCTTAAAGAATTACAGGAAAAACACAAACAAGTGAAGGAACTGAACAAAACCATCCAGGATCTAAAAGTGGAAGTAGAAACAATAAAGAAACCACAAAGTGAGACATCTCTGGAGATAGAAAACCTTGGAAAGAATTCAGGAGTCATAGATGCAAGCATCAACAACAGAATACAAGAGATAGAAGAAAGAACCTCAGGTACTGAAGATAATAGAGAAAACATTGACTCAACAGTCAAAGAAAATGAAAAACGCATAAAGCTGGTAACTCAAAACATCCAGGAACTCCAGGACACAATGAGAAGACTAAACCTAAGGATTATAGGTATAAATGAGAGTGAGGATTTACATCTTAAAGGCCCAGTAAATATCTTCAATGAAATTATAGAAGAAAACTTCCCTAACCTAAAGAAAGAGATTCCCATGAACATACAAGAAGCCTTCAGAACTCCAAACAGACTGGACCAGAACAGAAAGTACTCCCAGCACATAATAATCAAAACACCAAATTCACTAAACAAATAAAGAATATTAAAAGCAGTAAGGGAAAAAGGGCAAGTAACTTACAAAGGCAGACCTATCAGAATCACACCAGACTTCTCAACAGAGATGATGAAAGCTAGAAGATCCTGGGCAGACCTCATACAGACCCTAAGAGAACACAAATGCCAGCCCAGGCTACTATACCCAGCAAAACTCTCAATCATCATAGATGGAGAAACCAAGATATTCCATGATAAAACCAAATTTACAAAATATCTGTCCACAAATCCAGTCCTACAAAGGATAATTGATGGAAAATGCCAATACAAGAAGGGAAACTACACCCTAGAAAAAGCAAGAAAGTAATCTTCTTCCAAAAAACCCAAAAGAAGATACCCATACAAACATAAAAATAACATCAAAAATAACAGGAAGCAACAATCACTATTCCCTACTATCTCTTAACAACAATGGACTCAACTCTCCAATAGAAAGACATAGACTAACGAGATATCTCTCATGTAAATCTTCAATTTTATCAGAAAATGTTTGTAATTCCCCTTTTAATTAATTTAGTAATTTTTTATGTCTACCATTTTATCTGCATTATTTTTCATGATAATCTTCAATTTTAATATGTCTTTCTATATACTTTATTTTATCAGAAATGTTTTCAATGTAAATCTCTGATTTTATCATGTTTCTAATTCCACCTTCAATTAATTTAGAAAGAGTTTTTATATCTACAATTTTTTATGTAAAATTTTCCATGAAATAGTCAATTTTAACATGTTTGTCTATTTATTTCTTGAATTTTACCAGAAATATTTTCCATGTAAATTTTCAATGTTATCTGAAAATGTTTATAATTCTACCTTCAAACAACTTAGAATTATCTTTGCCTATCATTTTATCTATATAATTTCATGATAATTTAAATTTTAATGTTTTTCTATATATTTCTACAATTTTAGAAGAAATATTTTTCATGTAAATCATCAACTTTATTAGAAAATGTTTATAATTCCACTCTTAGTCAACTTAGGAATACTTTTATGCCTACCATTTTTATATCTATATAAAATTTTCCATGATAATCTTCAATTCTAACATGTTTTTCTACATTTTTCTACAATTTTATCAGAAATGTTTCCCACATAAATCCTCAATTCTATCATAAAATGTTTCAGCCAGGCGTGGTGGCGCACGCCTGTAATCCCATCACTTGGGAGGCAGAGGCAGGCCGATTTCTGAGTTCGAGGCCAGCCTGGTCTACAGAGTGAGTTCCAGGACAGCCAGGACTACACAGAGAAACCCTGTCTCGAAAAACCAAAATAATAATAATAATAATAATAATAATAATAATAATAATAATAATAAATAAAATAAAATGTTTCTATCCCATATTTCAATTAATTTAGCAATGTTTCACATGTCTACCACTTTACTCCTTAATTTTCCATGAAAATTGTCAATTTTAACTTGTTTATCTGAAATATTTTCCATGTAAATCTTTAATTTTGTCATAAAGCGTTTTTACTTCCCTTTTCAATAAATAAAATAAAATAAAATAAAATGTTCCTCGAGTGACTAATTTGTTTGCTTGGGGCTTTGCAAGAGTTGTTATGATGTGGCCAGAGATTAGGACAGGAGGGCTATGTAAGACCAGCCCCTGCCATAATCACTTTAGACTACACACAGAGGGTGTGTGTATGTGTGTGTGTGTGTGTGTGTGTGTGTGTGTGTGCGCGTGTGTACAGCCCTCTCCCTTTGTCCTCATGGAGGGCAGTTCAGGCACACACTTGGCTATCCATCAAATCTAAATCCTGAGTAGTTACCAAGTGCCTAGATGAAGGAGTTCCTGTCACCCTGCTGGTGGCTTTCTGTGAGACTAGCATGTGTTAGGAGGTGACCGTGCTCTGGGCTAGTTCTAGGAGGTAGATTCATAGCCCAGCTACATAGAAACTCCAGGACAGGATGGACACAAGCCAATGAAGAGAAGGCAAAGCTCCCAACAGCCAGGGAACGTGCAGGAACGGGTCATAGCTGAGGAATCTAGAAGGGGTGGGGGGAGATCGGCTGTAGGGTAATCTCAGGGGAAGTTCAGAAGTTCAGCAGGGGAAAGGGAGGATGCAGATATTGGCGGAGCTCCTGGGGCTCCTGGCTTTGAGTTGGAGGTTATCTCGGAGCTGCAGGGTTGTGCTCCTGACCTTGTACCAGAAGGCTTTCCTCTTTTTGCTGATAAAAGACAGAGGCTCATGATGTGCACCCTCAGTAATGATTGGCTCAGGGTCATTGAACCAGAATGTAGCTGAGCCCAGTTTTAAAGTGTCAAGTTCCTGGCACAGGCAGAAGTCTAGGGTAATGGATGGTCCAGAACCTCACTCACCCTGTAGCCTTCTGCAAAAGGTTTTCAATTTATCCTTCGGGCTAAATTATAAACCTGCAGCTCCCTTAGGTTAGGGCACTTCTTAAAGGTAAAGAGAAGCCTAAAGCATGAGTCCACTATCAGGAGTTTGGTCTGTAGTCATTGTTCCACTCTGTGTCATCTGTATGACACAAGGAAAGACCCCAAACTTCTCCAAGCCACATATTCTTTGTCTAAAATTCACGGGACTTTCTCTGTCCCAGGTCTGCAGGGAAGATCCAGTGCATTGCATCTGTGGTTCCCCTATTGAACTGTGCTTGGAACCTTAGAAGAGCATAAAGTTCAGTACCTCCAACAGCCTCCTCCACTGGCCTTGAGGCTCCTGGAGATTATCACTCACAGAACTGCACATTGTATCAATCATTTCCAAATGTCTTGGGTACTCAACCTATTTTACAATAAGGCAAATAAGGGAAATTGCTGACATTTAATGAGCCTATTTGAAGAAGGGGACATCCATTGATAAACAGAGTCTAGAACTCACAGCTCTAGACCAGGAGCCCCCACTTTAGTGGCCTACCAGGGACTGGACTTCCAGATGTGCAACAGATGTAGGAAGGGCTGAAACACAGGGCTCATGAACTGGTCTTGCATCCTTTGACTGGCTTGGAGATACTCTGAACTTTCTTCCTCCACGGTGCTGTTAGGACAACATCCAAATACTCCTAGAAAAGCTAGACCTGTTACTGATAAGCCCCCAAAGCCTCAAGAATCAGGTGAATGAATTCACCTGCTGTCCCGGAGTCCTCAGTTCTTCACAGTTGTCCTGGTCTCCTTAACCTCTTTTCCACCCAGCTTCCCATAGCCCAGCCCCTCCCATCATGACAATCTCAAACACTCGTCCTGCTCCTGCTTAATGAGACACAGGAAACCTGTCTGAAGCCACGTAGGCATCTCAAAAGACAAGTTTGAGGCCACGGGGATCCCAGGAGGAACTCCCTGCCACTACCACCACCCTATAGGATTTTGGGAGAGAATACCAAGAGACGGACTGAGCAGTGCTCAGCCCAGGAACATGAGCTCCAACTTGTCTTCATTCCTCCTCTCCTCCTTTATAAAGGAAACTCAGAAAGATATGGTAGAGCCCCATGGAAATTAGTCACCTCCCCCCCCCACCTTTTTCATTATGATGGCTCAAGAGGGGAGGGGAGAGGAAGAAAAGAATGGAGGAGGGATGGAGGCAAAGGGAAGGGGGAGGGAGATGCTGAACTTCTGGTTGCTGTTAAGGGACATTGAGGGATGTCACAGAACAAAGACTAAGGTGGTGACTCTAGGCAAAGTCCAAAGCCAGGTGATCAGGTCTGCCTCTTTATTCCTGTAGCTACACGGATTGTATAGGTTAGTTAACTTTCTGCCTCTTCTTAAATAAAGTGTAGTGTGGTGATTTAAATATGCTTATCCAAGGAAGGGAGTGGCGTTATTAGGAGGTGTGGCCTTGTTAGAATAGGTGTGGCCTATTGGAAGGAGTGCACCACTGGGGGGGGGGCTTTGAGACCCTCCTCCTAACTGCCAGAAAGCTATTAGTCTTCTCCTGTCTGCCTTCAGAACAAGATGTAGCACTCTTCAGCTCCCATCGGCCTGGATGCTGATGTGTTTCCTGCCTTGATAATTAACTGAACCTCTGAACCTGTAAGCCGGTCCCAATTAAATGTCCTTGCCTTGGTCATGGTGTCTCTTCACAGCAATAGAAACCCTAACTCAGACATGTGGCTAGTGGCAGATAACGGTCCAAAGTTTCTGCATAAGCTAATATTGCTGAACCTGCTTGCATCTAAACTACTGAGGCAGCTGAGACAGAAGGGTCACAAGAGTTCAAAGCCAGCCTGGGCAGCTTAATAGGACTCTAATTCAAAATACAACACCAAAGGGATGGGGGTGGGGGAGGCAATTCACTGGGAGAGTGCTTACCTCACGTGTCTGAAGCCCCTTGGTACAATTTCCAGAAACACACACAAGAAAAAGCACTAATGTGTGTGAAGAACCTGAAATAGTACTGATACATACTTAGCATTATCTAAGTATTTATTAAACAAGTAAATCAGCAGAGGACTCCCATGTGAATTGACATCCACTCAGGACTCTTAAGAGGTGAACCTGCTTGCATCTAAACTACTGAGGCAGCTGAGATAGAAGGGTCACAAGAGTTCAAAGCCAGCCTGGGCTCTGGTCTGCTCTGCAGTGTAATGGAAGGTTTCCATGAGAGGCCTGAAAGTGTGACTTCTGGCGTCGTGTGTCCAATGTCAGCTGTTTGATAGAGTGACACGGCACTGCCATTTACTGGGCTCACACTCTAAATCTGCACAACCAAGCTGCAGAACAAATTGGAAAAATATTTCCTGCTCTGAGGATATCGATGACTTCCTGTTGGACTCCGTCTGTAGCTGTCCCTGGACCCACGTGGCTTGTGGACCACAAGTTGGATATGGAGGCGTGTAGAAGAACCAAGTACCCACACAAAACCCACATGTAGCTTGGGGTGCATGTAAAGTTACACAAACTGTACTGGGTGACTCCTCACAAGATCCCTGTGAGGCTGAGGAGACTCGTTTATGTGGTACTGATGCTGAAAAGAAGGAATGGGGAAGTTGGGTGATTAACCTTCTGTGGTCACAGAGTATGCTGGTTGGATGAATGCACTGCTGGAACCTGCCTGATTCAAGAGCCCTGGCCGCTTCAACCAGCACAGAGCCCACTTTTGGTGATGAAAAACGTGGCTAGCAGGGTATGTTGGTTACTTTCTATCACTGTGATCCAACACCATGAACAGTACAATCTATAGGAGAAAGGGTTTGTTGGAGATTTAGAGTTTCAGAGGGTTAGAGCCCTCGAGCATCACGACAGGGAGCATGGCAGCAGACACGTGCTGGCTCAGTAGCTGAGAGCTCTCCTCTTGCGACACAACCACTAGGCAGAAAGAAAGATACAGGCAAGCCCTCCAGTCTTTTAAAACTGAAAGGCCCACCCTCAGTGACACGCCTCCCCCCAACAAGGCCTTCTAACTCTTCCCAAAAGGTTCTACCGATTGGAAACCAAGTATTCAAGCATATGAGCTTATGCAAGCTGTGCACATTCAAGCCACTCTCTTTTTCAGGTTTTAGGTAGTTCAAGCAGGTGGATCGTATCAAAGAGGTAACAACTGCCCATGGGTCTGAGGCACATGGAGACAGGAGGGAGCAGCAAATGCTTCAACGCAGAGTAGGAATCAGAACTCAAGCTAGACTCAGTAGTGCACTCCGTGAGGCCGATAGTCACACTGTGTGTAGGATCCTCTGCCTGCCACAGAGAATGTCAAGTCTGGCAGGTGGTAGGTGGCCAGCACACATGGCCACTACAGCTTTCCCAATGATTCTGGATGAGTGAATTCTTCTTAAAGTTTTTGTTCTTTTTGCAAGAAGCTGTCATTTTGTGATTTCAGAGCATCTCATATTTTATTAAAGAAATGAGCGCACAAGACAAACAACATATTTTTGTCGCCTTCCCAGAAGAGTAGCAATGGAGACCAGGGGTGCCTGTGCACTCCTTTGTAGGAGGGGAAGAGGACAAGAGGGCGTGAGTAACGAACAGCCTGGCCCCTGCCACATTCCCTTTCTGCCTCAAGTCATGTTGCCCTTGACCCACGCTAATGGAATTTGCCATGAATAATTCTTGACACTGAGTGGTGTTGACGTTATCTCCTGCACCTATCATAGCTCTAGACACTACTGATTGATACCTACCCCCAAATCATTTCATTGTGACCCTGAGTGCTGGCATCTACGGATTTCAAGGGCCACCCTTCTGCAGCTGGGTGTCACCAGGTATCTGTTCATGGTCATGATAGACAAGTATGACAATCTAGCTGACTACTTGGAATTAATCACCTTTGCACTTAAGGTCACAGCAGGATTATCCTCGGGGACCTGTAGGTGCACATATGCAAGAACTGCTGTTTCATCCAACTCTTCTTGTTTAGACTCTTCTAAATTCACCTATGTTGCTACTGGAGAGCCATCATTAGAAAAGGAGGTAGTGTCCCCTCACTGAGCAAGAGAGATGCAGGCAACTAAACCTCTCTGCCCACCAACCAGCCTACTGGTTCTGCCAAAGTGTCTACCAGCCAGATACTCAAAGAAAATATCCCGTAGAAAGACAACATGGGGCTGGAGAGATGGCTCAGTGGTTAAGAGCACTGACTGCTCTTCCAGAGGTCCTGAGCTGAATTCCCAGCAACCACATGGTGGCTCACAACCACTTTTAATGGGTTCTGATGCCCTCTTCTGGTGTGTCTGAAAGCAGCGACAGCGTACTCACATATATAAAATAAAGAAAATATCTGAAAGAAAGGAAAGAAGGAAGGAAGGAAGGAAGGAAGGAAGGAAGGAAGGAAGGAAGGAGGAAGGAAGGAAGGAAGGAAGGAAGGAAAGAAAGAAAGAAAGAAAGAAAGAAAGAAAGAAAGAAAGAGAGAGCATGTCCAGACAAGTTTGGGAACTACTGAGACATTCTGTATCATTAGCCAGGCCAACAGTGTGCACAAAATGATAGGGAGGAATGGGACCTTGGTCAAACAGGAAACTGGAATCCATCTGAGACCCAATTAACAGCCGACAATTTGATTCTATACAATGCTGGGAAGTCACGGGATTTCTCCAGGGAAGAACGCAGCTGAGCTGAGGTTGCAGAAGTTGGACCTGGGAATGGACTGGAGAGGAAAGGAAGCTCATAGAGGGTTAGCAGGACACAGAGCATGGGGCA
Organism: Apodemus agrarius; assembly: GCA_964023405.1. NCBI lineage: Eukaryota > Metazoa > Chordata > Mammalia > Rodentia > Muridae > Apodemus > Apodemus agrarius. The sequence continues at coordinate 36,707,260 of OZ030022.1, forward strand.
GTAGCATGAAGAGGTTGTTTCTGCTAGACAGAGGGCAAGACAAAGTATGTGAGTTACTTCTCTGTTGCTGTGATAAAACATCATAATGCAAGGCAACTTGAGGAAGAGTTGTCTTGGCTTGGGACTCCAAAGGGGATAACAGTAGAGTGAAGGCAGTAAGCAGCAGGCATGGGAGCAGGAGCAGGACACTGAGGGCTCACCTCTTCAAACCCAGGCACAAAGCTGAAAGAGCAAACGAGAAACAAGTGAGGTCTTTTACTATCAAAGCATGCCTCCAGTAAGGCTGCACCACCTAAACCCCACACCAAGCAGGGACTAAGTATTCGAATTCCCAAGATTGTGGGGGACATTTCTCATTGGAACCAGCTGAAGGAGGAGGGATTAGTGGGTGGGTATCTGAGGGAAGGAACCAGGGCAGATGATAAGAATCTGGAGACCAGGCCAGGCAGTGGTGGTGCACGCCTTTAATCCCAGCACTTGGGAGGCAGAGGCAGGCGGATTTCTGAGTTCAAGGCCAGCCTGGTCTACAGAGTGAGTTCCAGGACAGCCAGGACTACACAGAGAAACCCTGTCTCAAAAAACCAAACCAGGGCCGGGCGTGGTGGCGCACGCCTGTAATCCCAGCACTTGGGAGGCAGAGGCAGGCGGATTTCTGAGTTCGAGGCCAGCCTGGTCTACAAAGTGAGTTCCAGGACAGCCAGGTCCACACAGAGAAACCCTGTCTTGGAAAAAAAAAAAAAAAACCAAACCAAACCAAACCAAACCAAAACAACAACAACAACAACAACAACAACAAAAAGAATCTGGAGACTTACTGAGGAATAGTTCTCTATACTCCACAGATGAAAGAATAGGGGTCACAATAGACACAATAGGCAGTTCCATAAATCTCCTCCTCCTCCTCTTCCTTCTCCTCCTCTTCCTTTTCCTCTTCCTTTTCCTCCTCTTTTCCTTCTTCCCCTTCTCCATTTCTTCCTCTTTCTCTTTTGCTTTTTCTTATATTGAGACTTGCTAGCCATCCTTTAAATTCCAGAGTTTATTTTATGTCTTCACAAGTCTTAAGGACACCCACCTCTTATGTTCCCAGTCTGAAGACCCTAAGGCTTAGGTGACCCTGTGGCCCGGAAAGACAGACAGTCAGAGCCATCGAGTGCATTAAACCAACATTCGGGTGGTTCTATCAGCCCGTAGTTTTGAGGATGTTGCTTGGAGGCCCTGAACCCTGTCCTGACAAAGAATAGTGCAGTGTGGCAGAGAGTGAGGTTAAAATTAGCATATGAGAAAAACCGATGGGGGAGAGGAAGCCTGAACGTTCTTCTTACCTAGGCTGAACTGTGCTGCAGCTCAGCCTGCTCACGTGAGCAATCCCAGTGTCCTCTGCACGGAATGCCGAGGTCACAGCCCTTTGTACAGCCATTGCCTTTGAGTCGCTGACATTTCCCCAGGGACTATTGCATACTTCCTTCTTAGCGTGTGATCTTTCTCTCTCCCTTTTTCTTCTCTCTCTCTCTCTCTCTCTTTCTGGGTATGTGTGTGCATGGAGGCCAGAGGTCAGCCTTGGGTGTCGTGACCCAGGGATGTACACTTTATCTTATTTTTAAGATGGGATCTAATGCTTGCAGATCAGGCTAGTCTTAAGTAGCCAATGGATTCCCCCAGGGAACCTCCTGTCTCAGTCTTCCTCGGGCTCAGGGAACATTGCAAAAGAAGAGGCAGGAAGACTGTAGGCGCCACAGCACATGGGAGTTTACTGAGACGGTAGTAATGTCAGAAGCTACACCCAGAAGGAAGGTCTTACCAGCATCCCCAGCATTTTTACAGGGGTTCTAGAAGTTGAACTCCAGTCTTTACACCTAGAAGCCTAGCCTTTTGCCTCCTGATCTACCTGCCCAACCCACAGGAGCCTTCTTTGTTAATAAGCTGTCTCTGCTTCCACTATCTCCCACATACCACTGTCTGAAACATTGTTCCAGGATTCACAGTGCTGGGAATCCCTGTGGATGCTCATCAGGGCCCAACCCTTGCCCATGACACTGGAGGGATGCTAGGTGTTGCAGAAGATAGCAGGAGCCTAGATATGGGACCTGGTCCCTGCTTCTGCTATGTATACCTGCTTGTACACAGCCTACATCTTTAGAGTGCTCTGATTGCAGAGAGCAGGTTAAAAAGAGGATGGGGAGGGGGTTCAGTGGAGAGGAAAAACTCAGCAACTAAACCTTTTTCTACAAAGGAAAGTAATGTTAAAGAATACACTCTGGCCATTCACTAAGGTAGAGCAGCCCTTTTTAAGCCTATCATTGTCCTAAGACCATGCTATGTATCCACTTGTTGACTTCCTACAATAACTTTGGGAAGATGAAGTCACTTTCCTGATTTCACAGATGAGGAAGCGAAGACTCAGAGAAGTAACAAACCCAAGGTCACGGGGCTAGGAAGCATGGGGGACTTGAACTGAATACATAGAGTTTGGCTACTGGGTCAGGGGTGTAGGATACTACGCTAAAGGCAGGAAGTCCTGGAATCTAGAGAGAAGGTGAAAAATGACCTCACTAGAGGAAGGGGAGGTCTCCTGACTACAAGCTCCTCAAACACCATGCAAACAGAGAATGCTACTTCCCATGAGAGTCAACACAACACTTCACATAAAATTCAATATAAAACAAAAAAGGAAATAACAACTATCCTTACAAAAGAAAAAAATCAATCCCAGAGACTTCTTGCTTTGTATATTAATGAACAAAGACAAAGGTTATCGTGTCAGTGTGCATTTAAAGCGTACACTTTTGAGTGGAGGGAAGATGGTGAGGTTGGTATCTTGCCAATCTTAGTTTTACTAGCACCAAGATCTGAGCTTGATTCCCAAAATGTAAAAGGTCAAGTGTGATGCGCACAGGTCCAATTCCAGTCCCAGGGAGGTGGAGACAGGACTCCTGCTGGTCAGCCAGTCTTGCCTACATGACAAGCTCCAAACCAGAGTGACCTCGTCTTAAACAATCAGGACATTACCTGAGGAAAGATACCCAACGCTGGCCTGTAACCTTTGACCTCTATATGCACATGCAAGCATACACGCATGTGCCCTCACACACACACACATGCACACACACAGATACATATTGTATACACATACATACATATATTATCTATGCATCATTTGTATAAATAAAATATTTGTTGTTATAGATGCATTAATGTAAATATTTTTTGTTTTTGTTTTATGAATGTTTTTGCTTGTATTTATGCCATCTCCTTGCTAAGAACATAGAGGCCAGAAGAGGGTGTCAGAAATGGTTGAGCCATGGTGTGCACGCTGAGAGCCGGACCCTATTGCTTTGCAAGAGCTGCAAATATTATTTCCCAAGTCATTCATCTTTCCAGTCCCTGAATTTGCCAAATCCAGCTTTATTTTAGTCTTTGAATTCAACTCACAAATCCATGTCAACATAGATGAAATATTAACTATTCCTCTTAAGAGGTCTCCTGTTAGATGTTCACTTTAAACAGAGTTCAGAGAACAGATTCCTTAAACGTTCTCCCCTAGTGTTTAAACAGACAGGATAAGCCAAAGCAGTAAGAGAATAAGGAGACTTACAAATGGAAAGGCTACCAGGTTCTTTGAATTAACAAAATGTGGCAAGGTCAGTAGTATTTTATCTAAATTTCCTCGATGAAAGTCTATATCCAACTTAAGGGACAACTCGGTCCCATTTGAAATAGTCATCAAAGGACTAGTCTGCCTTGAGCCCATTAGAAATGTCTGTAAGTGCACCCCACTTCCAAAGGGGCTAGTTCTCAACCACAGCCGTCCTGTCTTTTCCAAATCTCTGTAGGATTCTGAACGTTCCCAGTGTGGACAGGGGTCGGGAGCTAGCATACACAAGTTGAACTTCATACCACAGGCAAGTTCCATCCTTAAGATTTAACAGCCAGACGGTTCCGGCTGTAGTGCAAAGGCAGTTTCCTTCCTCTTCACAGGTGGATTTAAGCTATTTTCTAGTTACTATGGCAACTAGAAACTACCAAGTCCCCATTTTATAGATGGGTCTGGTTTTCATACCCTTGGCCTTGATCTAAGTTTAGTGATTTAGCCTCTTGGACTTTGCAGCACAGACTGCTAATGGCCCCCCAGATGCCCCCTGCCTTTAGCACCTGAATATTTGAGATAAAAATGTTTATTCAGTACCCCTCAAAGCTACAGAATTGAAACTAGACCTAGAAGGGATATGTTAGTGGGAAGTGTTCGGAAGAGCCTATAGGTAGTGTCTTTAATGGTAAAGGGGGTGCTCTTTTCTCCTAATGTTCAAAATAAAAAAATCTGATGCCTAAAGCTAGAACAATTTGTCCTACGAGATAAACTGGGGAATGGCTGGAATTTCATTATTAACAACTGGGGATCAAGGTAGATGAAGCCTGGGCCCTGCACATTGCAAAATAGCATTCCAGAATGGCTCTCAGAACTGAAAGGGGGAGAAATTCACTCCTACACGACTAAGTAGTTGTGGTTTGGGTAGAAAATATGCCCCCATAGACTCGTGTGTTGGAATACTTGCTCTCCACCTGGTGGTGCTGATTCAAAGGCCGTGGAAACCTTAGAAGATGGGGTCTGGCTGAAGGGACTGGATTCCTGGAGGACTGTGCCTGTGGTTTAGAGCCCGTCCCTGCTTTCAGGCCTGATCCTCCGGCTTCCTGAGCCACTAAGTCGCGAGCCAGCACGAGCAAGCAGCCCCAGAGTTCTGCTGCCATAGCCCTGCCCTGCGGCCGCCGCCCATGATGAACTGTGTCCTTCGACTGCGAGCCAAAAGAAAGCCTTCTTCCCTGAAGGTACTTCTCAGGTGTGTGGTCCCAACAGTAAATAATAACAACAACAATAATAATAACAACAATAACAATTAATAACAATAATTAATAATTAATAATAATAATAATAATAATAATAATAATAATAATAGATAGTGTGCTCATTTAACGTATCAGGATAGTGGGCCTTCCCAGTAGTCCAAAGTTAACTCCATTATTACTCATGTTAAAGAGTCCAGCAAGCTGAGTCTGGACACCTTACCTATGTGTATAAAACAGTTCCACCTGACAAGGCACAGAGATGGTCCCACTGGTGTATTCTGGGTATGTTTCAACGATCAAAAGCAAAAGGGAAAGCTTGGCGGACTTGTCTCAAGGACAGCTGACCTGTTCTACAAAGGTGCAACAAAACAAAACAACAAAACAAAACACCGGAGAATTTGCGTCAGGATTTATTTATTTTCCCAGGAAACAGACATGGATGCCATCTACATCCCTTTCAAACAGGAGAATCGTTTATTACAGACTGAGATGCTGACACTTGATTTTGACTGGAGAATAATGTTAGGTTTCCTGCTGGCACTAAACAGTTTTAAAAAACACAGAGAAACAGAGGTGGCAAAGGGAAAACAGTGATGAAGCCACTCCCATAGGCAAATCTCACACACACACACACACACACACACACACACACACACGTGCACTTACATACACGCGCGTGCGTGCGCGTACACACACACACACATGCATAGGCATGCACAACTGGAAATTCTTCCAAAGAGAAGCAGCCAGCCTGGCAGAGACCTCGGATGTCTTGGCAACCCACAAACTGTGTATCTTTCCTTTCTCATTTATAAAACATCCATAGATACGTGGACAAGCCTAATACACGTCAGAAAGATACTTGAATTAATAATGGCCATCAATTATCAGAGGCTTTCTGAGTATGTGGCACTCAGCTAGGCAATTCTGTAATGGCATCTTTCTCCTTAAAACAGCTGAGATGCCAGGTCTGAGATGCTGGAGCCGAAGACTCCAGTGTAAGGAACTACGTAGGTGCCTCCTTCAGGCTAAGGGCTACTGTCTGTTCACACTGGTAACTGCAGGAATGAGCTCACCCCTCTCTTGAGCCTCACACTCAGTTCCTGTGTTCAGGTACTGGCTGTGATTGTTATTAGACTCGTGACACAGAGCATTCTCTATCCCCGAGGAGTCTCAACCGTTTCTTTCCAAGAATGAAGGCATCGCCCTTGTGTTTTGAGGCAGATTTCAAAAGCCAGTCATTTTGTATTTCCTGTTTTGATTTCAGTCAGGGAAAATATCATAGAACAAAAGGTTTCTATTGCAAGGACTATTACTGGAGCCAGCGTTTCACTCCTGAGAACTTTCCCAAACAGTAGCACAAAGCGCGCGCGCACACACACACACACACACACACACACACACACACCCTAAGATAAACGACACCCTAAGATAAACGTCACCCTGCCATTGTCTTCTTTGTCACAGACCATCTCGTCAAACGTTTGTGCCTCTCCTCCAAATCTCTTCACGATGTCCACTGCTATTGGACTGGGCCTACCTTGCAGTGTCTGACTCTAAGGGCAGATGCAATGTCTGGTGTGTTTCTCCAACGGAGTCCAAGCCCTATGCACCACACACTTTTTCTGTGGCTGTGCGCTGTCATAGATTGACTCAATCGATTTCCTACACAGCACCCCTCGGTTTCATGGAATATGGTTTGGAATTGTACCTCTTCAGGTCTGTCCACTTAGGAAGATTTAAACTTACAAGCAAGTAGCTACAAAGGTTATATCAGAGTCCCAAAAGGTGGGCAGGATTGCTTCAGGTGTACACCAGATGAGAACTTGAGAAGTAGAAGCCTCCCAGGGTATTGGTGGTCCAAACACATAGCTTAGTGTTCAGTTTTCTCAAAGGAATGAAGAGTCCTCTAATGATGAATGTAAATGGGTGTGGAAGACACTAGATTTCAATGTTAATTTGGGGCACCGCCCACGTTAACATTGTAAAACTGATGTCAGCCCCTTCAGGGTCTTAGCCTCAGGGCTGCTGCCTAATTGGTATGAAGAAGTGGGTAGGGATTCAGCTTCTTAGAAACAAAAAGGAACCAAAAGAAAACAGAAAGGAAAAAAAAAAAAAAGAAGAAGAAGAAGACTGTATCTAAGCTTGGGCATCAGCTGCTGCTTTGGCCAGTGGGACCACACTCCAGAGATGCTCCCAGAGGAGGGTTGAGCAGGAGAGATCAAGTGTCTTGGACACCGTGGGCTGAATTCTGTCTCTTCCAAATTCGTGACCCACAGGCACCTGAGTCTCACATTATTTGAAAATATGCTTTTGCAAATACAATGAAATAAGTTTAAGATGATGCCATCCATACTGGATTGGGGTTGGTTCTAAATTCAAGGACTAGCAGGCTTACACACACACACACACACACACACACACACACACACACACCTTAGAATGCTAGAAGTAAGAGCAGCAGTAGCCACTAGTTAAGAAATATCAAGTATGGCCAACTGGTCAAAGAGGGATGGGGCCATTTCTGACTCATTGCTCTAAAAGGGCCCCTTTCTACCTGTGCCTTAGATCAAACCCTGAGCTTCTTAAATTTCTCTTATCAGCCAGTCACATAAGCACAGCTAAGCTCCTTCAGCTCGGAAGATGCCAGGGGTAAGGATGCTTCTAAACCATAGTCCCCATGTATCCTACAGCAGTTGGAAAAAGCTTCAGCGCTTTGCTGTGAAGCCTACCAAAAAGCCAGACCCTGCATAAGCCCTTTAGACATCTGAGGGCTGGGGAATCCAGGCTGGCTAACACTGAAGTGATCAGCAGCCCAGCAAACGGTTGCCATCAAAAATGTGACATGTACATTAACCAACACACACCTGCCAACCTAGGATCTGAAAGTTAAGAGGACAACTGAGGAGCACACCGGGGTCACACCAGGAAGGACTTCAGAAATTTGGGGTCCATTTGTCCAGGAATTGGAGATTTGTTAGGTTTTAAGGGTTTGGGTTTTGGGGAGTGTCCTGAGGGAAAGTGGGGAAGTAGTTCCGGAAAATGAGCCTGGCTACCGTTACTCCATGCTTGGCTGCAAGTCACAGAACCATGACCGCAGAGGTCTAAGCAAAATGTGTTTATTGACTCATGCAATTAGCAAGTCTGAATCTACCACACAATCCCCTACACTGGCAAAAGAAGAGATTTATTTAGCTCCAAGATTAGGTGGCACCACCGTTTAGGCTGTCTACTGAGGGCATCTGACACTTTGCATTGGAATCCCATGGAGGAGCAGGCATAGGTCTAAACAGAGTAGAGGGGATGGACAGGCTCCCACAGTCTCTTCCAAGGCAGCAAGCTCTCTGAAGACTTAAAGACCTCCCAAGAGGCCCCACCTCTTAAAGGTACAGAGCACTTTTTACTAGAAATAGTAAATGCTGTGATCAAACCTCCACTTACAGTTCCAGTGGGATTAAATGAACACCACCCAGAAAGCTACTGGTCTTCCCTCTGACTTCTCTCATAAGCACAAGAGATCAAACAGAGAAAATGAATTTTAAAAAATGTCCTGTTCAGGCCAGTGAGATGGCTCAGCTGGTAAAGGCACTTCGCCACCAAGCCTTATGACTGGCTTGACTCCAGAGACTGACATGGTAAAGAGAATCAACCTCTGCAGGTTGTCCTCTCAGTTCTACATGAGCATTCCCCCCTAAACAAACAAAAACAAACAAACAAATAAATAAATAAAGTAAATTTGTTGGTTTTATACAAGAGGAAAAGGGCTTTCTGGCTCTACTCCAAAGTTTATCTTCCTCCCTTCCTTTTTTTCTAAAGTACTGTAAACTGAACCCAGACCTCACACAGACTCGTCAAGTGCTCTACCGCAGACCCAAAGATCCAGCCTAGGCTTTACTCTTAAGAAGTCAAGCCCAAACTGGGCGGTGGTGGCGCACGCCTTTAATCCCAGCACTTGGGAGGCAGAGGCAGGCGGATTTCTGAGTTCGAGGCCAGCCTGGTCTACAGAGTGAGTTCCAGGACAGCCAGGACTACACAGAGAAACCCTGTCTCGGGAAAAAAAAAAAAAAAAGAAGTCAAGCCCATTTATCTCCCTATTCAGGGGTCTCTACCTAGTATTAAAGCTCACCTCAGGACAAATTAGGGTAGTCACAAATGATTGACCCCTGAAGCATGCATGGACGGACATGAGTTTGGAAATGAGGTTGGTCATACAGACCCAGCTGGCTCCAAAGCCCGTAAGGCGTCTCAGGATTGGAGGGGGTTAACAGGCTCTAGTCTCCACATTCTGCCAAGTGCCAAAACTAGAAGGTTCTTCCTCCTCGTCACGGTCTATTCCGTGATGGACACTCGATGCTCGGCAGCCTATGCAGGTTGGACTGGTGACCCCATTAACCCCTGGACGGGCCTGTCAACTGGGTTCCTCTCCTGAGCAAACTCAAAGATTGAAGGGACCAACAGTGAGAGAATGAGACCAAAATAACTGTCTATGTTTTCAGTGGTATTAGAGGCTGGGGCAAAAACTCACCCAAAATATTAAGGGGTATTCCAGAAGAGGAAACTACACACACATGCAGTTGCACAAGCACACACACACACACACACACACACACACACACACACGCTGTTGCATAACTTTTTAATGTGTTGTGTAACTTCATATTGAAAACATCCCCACAAGAGGTAAGATGGAAGGCTGCTCATTAAACTCATATAAGAAATGTACAGGACTTGGGGGGACCCTCCCTGAGGTTTTATAAGCAGTTAGCAATTGCCTGGGAGAGAGGAGTCGTTGGTGTAGTAATTGTCTGTATATTGTGTAGGGAACTCTAGTGATGCTACCTTTCTAACACCCAGGCTCCGATTGATAACCCCACCGATGTGTCGGCTCACTACGCTAAACCTGAATGGAATAATTTCCTCAGACTGTCAGTGACCTCTCTATCAGGTGTGAATACGTTTCTGTGCATCTCCTTAGAAACACTAATGCAACACACACACACACACACACACAGAGAGAGAGAGAGAGAGAGAGAGAGAGAGAGAGAGAGAGAGAATAACACTTCCAGCTTCTCAAGTCACATTACTTTGGACATTTCTACATGAACCACATTTCCTAAGGAGACTTCAGGAATTCCTCATAGCCCTGAGACCTAAGAAAGCAGCACCCCAAACTCAGAATAGGAGGTGCTGGCTCTTTTGCAAGCCTCCAACAAGCCCCGGGTCATGTCACCCTCCTCTTTTCTGCACAATTGCCCAGTGGGATTAGAACCCATTACTCCTCCTTTTCCACCTCTCTCGTGCCTACGGAGGGGGAGGGAAAAGAGAGAATCAATTTCCTCAGCCATCAGCACGTAGCTTTGCTGTGCTCCGAACTCATGGGGAGGTGACAGCCTGCAGTAAATCCAGGTGCCGGGCTCCCCAGGAGCCCTGCTGTGCAGGCACTCCCAGTAATGACTACTTCCAGTTGTTTCCCAGCAGGGCATGTTGGGAGACAGGATCAGGGTGACAAAAAGAAATGCAGACATCCTCCCCTGGCCATACAGCCTGTTTCCCTTGCCTCTGGATATGGCCCAAGGTGTCAAAAGTGCCGCTTGCATGGAATGCCACAACACAAACAAACAAACAAACAAACAAATAAACAGAAGAAGGGAAGGATATGGAGGCCTACCTACATTTTCTTACTAGAAGTAGGCTTATTTTATGTAGATAAGATAATGGTGTATATACATTCACCAGAGCTCACCAGAGCCATTTCTGGAGTCATCCAGAGACCCACTAAGACTCTGGGGTGGACACAGAGCGGGTGTGGGCTCTCAGCAACATAAGTGTAACCAGCTGGATGACTTGGGGCTATTCATTTGCCTAATCTAACCTTCCCTCCACAGGGAAGATTATAAGAGCAGCCTTCCATTCATATAGTAGTTTTCCATTTCCCTAAGTGAGTCCCTATGCACTCTGGTTCCTTGCAAGAACTCTACAATTAATTCATCCAGCACTCCCTTATTTCCTTCTGGACCACACGGAGAGGACGCCAGTCAGCAGGAAGCAAGGTACAGCGTTCCCTTCCTCAGCCACAGGAAGCCTCATCAAATTAAGAGGCACATGGCCCGCAGATACAGGCTTGCAAACTGCAGGACTCTTTTCTTCGTCTGAGGCCCAATTAGGTGACCATTTAAATTGTATTCCATCGAAAGTCACCTCGGGGTGTGTGTGTGTGTGTGTGCCTGCTCCAAACTGAATCTCTGGGGACCATGGATCTAAGTGGCTCACACTGGATACGGCTGGAAGATGTTGTGCTACGGAGGGCGGTAGCTGACAGGACGGGGTCTCTGCCTTCCTCTCCCCTACACACAAAAGAATGCCAGGCCCTGCGATTTGAACGGCTTCTCAGAAACAGCAAAGCTCATAGAGAGGCACTTCCAGGGGTAAGGACTTCACCCACCATGAAGTTTTCTAGCATGGAAACCCACACCAACCTAGAACAGCAGAGGTCATAGAACATCTTGGACAGCCCTCCTCTCAAAATCCTGGTGAGGGACAGCCTGGTGGCAGATATTAGCCCCAGTGAGGCTTAACTGGAGGGGTCCTTGCAACATTACAACCCCTCCCCCCAACACACGTGAGTGGAACTTGTAGATTTCTACTCTTTTCCTTCCTTTTCTGGTAGTTTGTTGTTTCTTTGTCTGTCTTCCCCTTCCTCCCCTTTAATACTTTCTTCTTCTACGTCCCCGGGACTTACACAATGTCTTAACCCTATTTAGGCAGTCCAGGGGCAGAGTTGAAACCCACTCCTTCCTCCTTCTGCAAGCTGGCTTGTACTGAGCTCTTAGATGCCAAGGGCAGTTTCAAGAGCCCATATCCGCTTGCTCAGTACAACAACCCAAGCAAACAAACGCTAGGACCAGGGATATTTGCAAGGGAGTATGCCAAAGCACAAACCCAGGAAACAGAGGACATTCCCCGCAATGAGCCCAAGATCACACAGTAAAGGAGAAGCGCCCGCAAATTCGCCCCAACATTACAGCCTCATTCTGGTGAGTGACCAGCCAGGCAGCTCTAGCCACCTCTACTGCAAAGGCTTGTCCCCAGAAGCAGCCAGAGCTGAGAGCGGAAAGACTCCTGCACAAGCCTTCTTTCCCCCTTAACATTCTACGGGAAAGTTGTATAAGAGATAGTCCCAGTGAGAGGATACCCACTGACAAACCAGATCTTAGAAATGCGTTTTTAACCGACCATTTATGATCTGTGACCCACACCCGTTAAATTCCGTACCCACTAGCCTCACTTCCCTATTAAAACAGGAGGAGCCAGAAAAGTCTCTACCCTAACCTAAACCAAATCCCCATCCCCAGGCTGCCTTGGGAACCTTTCTAACTCTGGTTCCCACTATCAGCCTTAGCTCAGCTCGGGACCGCGAAGCTGTCTGTCCATCCGCAAAGGAAAAAAACGCTCGGCAGAGCAGATGGGAAGGGCGGGGATGTGGATGCTTATGGTGACCTGCTCTGAGGCTCCCAGTCCCGGCCGCACGGTCCAAGGCTCTGGTCACCGTGATCCCTAAGCCCGCCGCGCCCCTCCCCCAGCCTATCTAAATCCCACCTCGAGTCCCGCGCCCTTAGAGAAAGTGGTGGCTTCGCCTGATCGCTCCCTCTCTCCACCGCGCCCCGGAATGGGGCTCTTCTGGGCACCGCCAGCCACATCCTCTCGGTGCACGCCCAATGCCTCGTCCCCCCCCGGGGGGGGTGACCCCACGGGTTTCGGGCCTCTCGGGAGTTCTTCCCTAGTCTGTCCAGTTGTTCCCGCAGATCCCTCTCTTGGGGCAGTGACCTTGTCCCCGCACTGCCTCCTCCGGCGTCTCTCAGGCCGGTCCGGCCTCCACCCAGCCCGCTGCGGTCCACGTGGCTCGGCTGAGCTATATTGGGCTTGCAGGAAGCCCCATGCAAGGGGAAAGCCGAGCTGAGGCCGGCGGGAGGGGCGGAGGGGGGCGCCCGAGCGCCAAGGGGCGGGCGCTGGGCGGAGGAAGGGGAGGATCTGAGCAGCGAAAAGCCGGGGCTCCGGGCTGGGCGCGCCGGAGTCGCGGCTTGGTCCCAGCCGGCGGGCGAAAGCGGCTCCTCCCCGGACGCCCCGCCTCTCACTCCCGTTACACTCCGGGGAAGGTGTTCCAGAGGCCGCTCCCATCCTCACCCCGCCTCCCGCTTCCCCGGCGCTAACCTCTGCCGGCGGAGCCCACTATGCCAGACACTTTCGACACTTTGCAAAGACAAAGAGACCCAGACCGGAGGGAGGAGAGAGGAGGAGGAGGCAGAGAAGGACCGTGAGGTGTGAGCTGGCTGGGGTAAGTATCCTGGACACATCTCCTTAGCTACTCCTCTGAACCGCTTCAGTTACCCCAAACCGGGCAACTTCAGCGTGTCTCGGGCTTTTGGTGAGTGCGCACCTAGAGCTGGTCCCTGTCCCGGTGCCCCAGGGACGGCGCCCCCTCGCGAGTTGGGGCCAGAGGAAATTTCGCTTGTGTTCTCTTGAGTGCTGAGGTGATCGTCCCGACCCGGGAACAGAAGGGGTGGGGAAGGGACTAGGAAGGTGTAACAGTAGAAGTGGGACCAAAGACCCTAGGCGCCAAGAGGGAGACACAAGGAGAGAGATCCCTGTCTCCGCCACCGCCACCGCCACCCCGGTGGTCTCAGGGTAAGGGTCAGGGAGGAGACTCCAGCTCTGGTGCTCCAGGCTCTTCGGCGTTTACTGGAGGAGTCTGCTGGAGCTCAGTGGAGAGCCTGCGGCGGTTGTGGCAGCTGCTCCCGGAGCCGCCGCGGTGACATTGCACCCTGCACCGCAGTGGATCCCCTCGTGGGCCGCGGGTAGGAGAGACTCCATCAGGCGCAGTTTGCCCCCCACTCTCCAGAGAAGCGGAGGGCTCGGGCTGGGATTTCGGGGACGCTTGGAGAGCGTTGGCTTTCTAGACCAGAGGTGGTGGGACGGTATCCGGATGGAGTCTCCCAATCAGCTGTGGGCAGGCGCAGACCCGGGAGGAGGGTGTTGACCCCCGGGACATCTCTGATACCGCCCTGCTTCGGAGAAGTTGGAGCTTAGGACAGCACAACAAGAGGCGGTGTGATGTGTTGGAAAGTGGGTAGATGAGGGTGGGGGCAAAGTGAGCTCAGCGGTGGCAACTCTAAACTTGGAATCTGCTCCAAGCCCGTTAGGCGCCGCAGCTGCCAAGAAATAATGTGACAAAAGTTAGCAACTTGTCTACATTCTATAGTGTGGCCTGCGCAGGGCACGGGCTGCCGCTTTGATCTGTGCACGGGGTGGGAAATGGTGACACCGGACAAGGAGACTTGATAGGGGTGCTGTTAGCTCGGAATCGGACCTTTGCGCAAGCAACTTTCAGCCCTCGTTGTTTTTCTACGCGTGGGTGTTTGAGCGTGACCTTGCGGGAGGCAGCGAGGCTGAACTCGAAATGGGGATTAAGTCTCATGGTACCTGCCTCACAGTGCAGGCAAGGCGCGGGGCGCTTCGCCTTGCCTCACCGTGGAGTCTCAAAAAGGGTGCCCGGACCTCCGTCTATCTGCTGGAACCTGGAGTTTCTCCAGCCTCTTGCACAATGGTCCTAGCCGGCTTCTGCTGCCAGCAGGAATTGATGGCGCTCCACGAGAGGACATGTGCGCGCCCCAAAGCGTGCGAGTGGGTGGGAGCTGGGATGGTCAAGGCATCTCAGAAGCTGAATGAGTCCCCGGGAGACACTAGTGACCCCGAGGACAGGCGCAAGCTCGCACAGTTGCTACCTCAGGCATTCGCTAGACTTTGGCTGTGTTTGTGGGTAACCCTGTCCTCTCCCGGCTTCCCACTGTCTCGGGACTCCACGCCTCCACGGACTTGTGGTGAGGTGGAGCGCCCACGCCTCCCTGCTGCAGTTGAGGGGCGCTTCCCAGCAGAAAAACTGCAAGGATCGGGGTACGACCTCTGCCACCGCTTCTGGCACATAGTTGATGCTAATACTGTGCTCCCAGAAAGGGCCTCTAGGACAGAAGGCGCTGTTAGCCGGAGTCGGGACACCACTCGTCTCTTTCAACTATTACTACTGAGTTAAAACTCACCCAGTGGCTTCCAAGAGAGTGCTGAACACCCACCCTGCTAAACCAGTGTGCGCGGTCCTGAAAACTGCGGGCGGTGTCCCTAGGTTTTCTTTCTTGGATGATGGCCCAGAGCGCCCCCAGGTTTGAAAAAGAGGGATGCATTGCCCCCTGTCGGTTGCTTTGGAAACAACGGTTAAGCTAAGCTGTGAGAAAGGGTGACCAAAGAAAGCCTCTGGGCTGGGCTCCTGCGCCTCTGCACTTCCCTTTCCTGTCCCAAACACCACACCAAAGCCTAGTTAGTCATTTTCTGAACTTTCGTGATTGGCCGGAAAACAAAAATAACTAAAGTTCTCCATCTGTGTCTCCTGTGTGTGCCTAAAACCGGGTGTAAGATGAAGAATTTCGCTTTGAACATGCGACTTAGCCTCTGAAAACCAGTTTCCATATCTGTAAAGCAGGAGCCGTTACTGCAGGCTCCAAAATGAGTCCTGAAGAATAGATATTACGTATAACTGTATGTAGGCGTATGTTGTGCAAACATGCTCACAATATGCTTGTGTATGTGTATGTGAACAGGAGCAGAATAAAGGAATAAAAGAGCGCGGGTCATGCTGGCCAGCAAAGTCAGGGCCTGGGCTTACTTAGCAAGAGCTTCCCCACATGAGCAGATCTGGGTCTAGAAAACAGGAAGTGTTGCTGGACGTGACCACAGGAGTGTGAGCGCACCACTCTTTTGGGCTCTGTAGCAGCGAGCAGAAGCTGATCTTTTCTGAGCTACTTGTAGATGGTTCTGAGTTCAGTCTTCAGGTGCAGGCCATCACCACCCCTCCCACACACCTCCTGAGGTTGGGGGCCTCTGAACAGTTGGCTGTCACCAGGGTTAGAGGGTCACGATTCCACCTTCCCCGTGGGGGAAGTAGTTCGTGGATGGACCTGAAAGAAGAGGATGCCACGGGGTCCTGGATCCTCAGTATGACAAGTTAATGTCCCTCTCTCCTCCCGCCCAGCAGCCTGTCTTGTCAGAACTCTAACCTACAAACAAGTGTCGGGCAGACCTCCCCAGGAAAGAGCCTCCAGATGTGTGTCTTTGATATCTACCCCCCTATCAGTTTACCTGGCTGGAATTGCTGATTCCAGGGGTTTGGGTTTGCATAGAGCTTTGCTTTGTAGAAGTTGAGCCTTAGCTCTCATCCTAAGCCCTTCCTAGTCTCCAAAGAGCAAACAAAAAAGAAAAAGGAAAAAAAAAGTAAAGTCCACCTGTCAGCTTGTCCTTGTACAATGGTCTCTTATCCCGAGATATTTCCCAAGATCCCAGTAAATTCTCAAGACCCTGGCTAATAAGGAGTGCTAAGACAAAGTCCAAATTTTATATTGATCACAGCAAAAGGTTAATGATAACCTGCAATGAGACGGAACAACTGTAACAACAATCCACAATCAGAAGTGCTTCAAAACTTATCAGTTTAAAGGTTCTAGAACTTTCTATGTAATTTTTTTTTTTAATTTCAGCTGATTGTAAGTTACTAAAAATGGGGAAGTGAGACAGCTGTCAAGAGAGACTTCTAGAGTACTTCCCAGTGACGGCTTTGTGCACGGAGAGGTGGCCCGGTTAGCACGAATTCTAGAATCAAACTCTCAGGCTCTTTTGGAAACCATTCCTCCTCACTGGCTTGAGAACCCAGAAAGCGTGTCTGTTCTAATTTGGTCAGAAGAACCCAGACACGAGCCCCATCAGAACCTGTGTTTGAGTCTCAGTGCCAAGGCTCAATTGCTTTGCAACCTGGCACCCAAGCTATTCTGGGTCCTGGGTCTCGGTTTCACTCTCTGCAAATTAAGAAGCTGTGGCTTGCTGCTGATAGACATCTGACATACAGAAAAGTCCCTTCGTGAAGGCAGTTCCCGCCTCCTTTAGGCTCACTCAAGATTCTTCCTCAGAGCTTGAGGAGACTGGAGTGTTACCCCAGGCTCCTCCCCTCTCTCTGACAGAGTGACTTCCTGTCTTTCACTAGGTCAAGTGTTTGCCAGCAGTTCTCAATGCTGGGTTTGAGAGGTGAGCTCTGACTCCTGACCTTGCATTTATAGTAGTGTCTAAGGGCCTTCTGTGTGCAGATGTAAGAGAGATCAGTGTGACCTCCTTGTCCACCCGCTAAAAGTGATCTTACACATTATTCTCTTCAATTCTTTAGCTTTCCCGCAAAATTATGAGCCCTAGGGAACAACACCAGAGTGATACGTGAACACTTTATGCTCTTCGTCTCCGAAACTACTCATTTTTATTCACTCGTGTCTTGATGTTCTTATTGGATACCCAACATCACACCTCATTGGAGAGTCTGGAATTCAGTATTTCTTTGGTTACTTTGGTGGTGAGGGTCGGATTTCTTTGATTCCATCTGAGCTCGTGTTTATGGGAACTTCATTTAGTTCCACATACCTCACAGGATTCTGGAGGTACTGGAGTGGAAAAACTGGCTGTCCCGGAGGTCTTGGTATTCTGGGGGAGATACGTGCGATGATGAGGAGCGATACCATGTGTGGTATTTATCAGAACCAAAACCACTTGTGCTGAAAGATGGTGAAAACCCCCATCTTTGAACCGTCCACAGAAGGAAACCTGGGGATTGTAAGCCTCGGGGATGTAGGGTTTCTGCTAACTGTCAGTCTGCAGTAGAACAGATGTATGTCTTTTTTTTGTGGGGGGGGGAATGTCATGCAGTTATCAAAAGTGTCGTATACCCTGCGTATGCAAGAGAAATGGAGCGACTGAGTCGCCAGGCTGTGTGTCATCTTCTGCAGCAAAGAGGTGAAGGCAGCTAGAGGTGGTAGGAACTAGGTGCGTTGGCCTCCTATTCCCGCAGTGTGTCCTTTTCCCGGGCCAGTTTACACACTAGGATGATCAGAGCATGCAGGGCCCTCACTGCAATCTTCTGACAATAGGACTTTAGACCTCAGCATGATTGTGTGAAGGGAAGAGGCTGCATTAGAGTCTCTTGGAAGATACAGATTAATGCTTTATTTCGAATAGCTGACTTGCCCCTGTACATACACCTCCCATTCACAGTTGAACAGCAGATTTGGGAGGATGGAGTTAAAGAAACAGCAGGCAGAGGTGAGGAAAGGGTGCCGGCTTTCAGTGGGACGCAGCCACAGGCCAGCTGTGTGGACAGCTCAGGCCTCGGACCTCTGTGCTAAGTCTTGGTAGGATGCGTGGGCCTCTCCACTGGATTGTAGAGATATGGGGGAGAAGAAAGGGCAGGTTCGCTCGTGGAAGCTTCAGAGCCTCCAAGCTCCAGTTGAATTAAGTCTATTTCCCAGAGAAATCGATTGTTTCGTGGCACGAGTCTCTTCTACATGCTGGAATGGTGTCCAAAAGTTCTGGAAAGCTCAGGGGAAGACTCTGTCAACAGGCAGCTGACTTTTAGGTAAAATGGTGCGTTAACCTCTCTGAAAGCTTCCCATACTGCCCTGGGGGGAGCCTGCATTTCTCGTTCCTTTGGGTTTTATAAAACCATTGAAATCCTCTTCTTCCCTATGGGAGAATGAGAGTGAAAAACTACCAAGTGGTCAGAACAGAGACCGAGAAGTAACCCCAAAGCACTGTTCCTGGGAACAGAAGCATAGTACACTCTGTAACCTGGCTTAGAGAAGGAGAACTTCAATCAAGTTTAAGGTGCCCAGAATGGACTAAGACTAGCCACTGTGATCCTGGTGAGGCTCTGACCTTTTCTTCTTCAACCCTCCATGTCCTAAGTAGGAGGCAGCAATGTAAAAGGCTCGCCCTGCTTCTGTCCCCTGTGAGATGCTGAGGAGACAGCGGTTTATGTAAGCAGGCCTTACTCACCTCCCTGGGAAGGATCTCAGTGGCATCTACTTTTGACTAAGGGTTTAGTGTGTTCTCCAAAGTGTGTGTGTTTGAAACATCTTGACATTTTGAGTTTAGACAGGAAATTGGAGTTGAATAGAAGTTGAATAAAGGGCTTACCCCTCCTATGTAGGCTGGGGCAGCACTTGGGGAAATCAGCAGGAAATGATGCAGTCCCTTCTTTACCTCTGGAAAGGAGCACTGGAAGAGGCTCCAGGACAGCATGATAGTACAAATGTGCAGAGGTTCTGGGGGGAAACCACGGGGATTGGGAGAAGGACCAACTCAAGTACTTTGCTCTCCTAATCCAACCTGCCATGCACAATCTCAAGCCTCTGGAAATACAGCCACCCAGATGCAGCTGGGGCTTAGGACAGGGAAGCGGGAAGGATTCTTCAGTGTACCCTCCTGGGGAGGGCATGCTGGGTAGACTGGTGAGGTCCCATCCACACTTGTTATCTACTCTGTTTCTGCCACAGCCTGAGGCCAAGGCATGTCAGTCCAGAGATTAAAGGTGGATCCTATAGGTGGGGGCTACAGTGTTCTTAGAGTCAAAGATAAGATGGTACCAAGGTCCTTTATTAGTTTTCTCTTGACACACCAAATGCCTGAGGCTGAGTAATTGTAGATAAAAGGGTTTTATTTCGTTTACTGTATCTGGAGTTGCGAATCCAAGCAGCGTGGCAAAGGCCCCAGTGAGACACAGCGAAAGGCATGAAGGGAAAGATTCCTGTGGTGACTCAGCAGTCAGAAAACAGGGCAGGGTGAGGATGGGCTAGTCCTCCCACTAGATCCCACCCCTTAAAGGTCCCACCTTCCCTTCACACTGTTTACTGGAGACCCGACATTCCAATACTTGGATACTTAGAGGGCCCACTGAAGTCACATCTAACCCCTGCAGACCTTCAGCTTGTCTCCGCTCACATCTCAGTGGGAAAGGATCGAAGATGCTTGGATTTCAAGGCACTTCACCTAGATACTCGGTTCACCCACCAGATCACTCACCTACTCCCTGCCTCCGTTTTTTTATTTTTGTCACACAGATATACTTTGTATAATTGCTGAGAAACTTACTTCATTTGTTAATAAATTCACCATACATCTTGGATTATAAAAATTTCCCAGGGAGCTGGAGAGATGGCTCAGGGGTTGAGAGCCCTGACTGCTGTTCCAAAAGGTCCTGAGTTCAATTCCTAGCACCACATGGAGGCTCACAACCATCTGTAATGAGATTTGGTCCTCTCTTCTGGTGTGCAGGCATATATGCAGACACAACACTGTACATCATAAATAAATAAATAAACAAACAAACAAACAAGCAAACAAATAAATCTTTAGAAAAAAAAAGTGCCCAGCAAATACTGGAGTTTTGTGTAGATGTGTTTGTGTATGAGTCTGGTGCATGTATGTGAATGGATGTATGCCCATGTGAACATACACTGATGTTTGTATGCAGTGGTCCATTCAGAAGTGAGAGGAGGACATGGAGTGTTTTCTGCTTTTCTCTACCTTATTGCATTAAGAAAGGGTTCCTCACTGAGCCAGACACTAACTGTGTTGTCAAGACTGTCTGGCCAGCAAATTCTTGGGGTCTAGCTATCTCTGAACCCCAATGCTGAGGTTATAGGCTTCTGCAGTCATACTTGGCATTTGACATGAGTACTGGGGGGCTCAAACTCAGGACCTTCTCTCTGCAAAGCAAGTGTTTTGCCCACTAAGCCTTCTCCCTAGCTTTCTAAACGCTGAGATTTTATTCCTGAGAAGGTTAATTTCTGGACAGATTAGTGTGGGGATAGATGGTGCCCTACCATAACCTTTCAAAAGCCCATTCAAAGATCACATAAATAAGACTGGAAATATTTGTATGTTAAAAGTGCCTTCTGATTAGTCTGGGGTTATTTGGAACTGTTTTTTTCTTTTTTCCTTTTTTCCTTTTTTTCCCTGTTATTGGGTGTGGTAGAATTATTTTATTTTATTTTCTATATTCTTTGTTTACATTTCAAATGATTTTCCTGGTCCCCCCCCCATAAGTCCCGTAAGCCCTCTTCCCTCTGCCTGTTCCCCAGTCAATGCCCTCCCACTTCTCTGGCCTGGCAATCCCCTACAATGCTGCATCAAGCCTTTCCAGGACCAGGGCCCTCTCCTTCCTTCTTCTTGGGAATGATTTGATATGTGAGTTGTGTCTTGGGTATTCATAGCTTCTGGGCTAATATTCGCTTATCAGTGACTGCATTCCATGTGTGTTCTATTGTGAATGAGTTACCTCACTTAGTATGATATTTTCCAGTTCCAGCCATTTGCCTAAGAATTTCATGAATTCATTGTTTTTAATTGCTGAGTAGTATTCCATTGTGTAAATGTACCACATTTTCTGTATCCATTCCTCCATTGAGGGACATCTGGGTTCTTTCCAGCTTCTGACTATTATAAATAAGGCGGCTATGAACATAGTGGAGCATGTGTCCTTATTGCATGCTGGGGAATCCTCTGGGTATATGCCCAGGAGTGGTATAACAGGGTCCTCTAGAAGTATCATGCCCAGGAACTATTTTTTTCCGATTCTTCGTATGTATGTTTCATTTTGTTTTGTTTGTTTTCCCTCTAAAATACTAAACTTATTCAACCATGTAAGTGTAAAAGTATTTTTTTAATTTGTGATATATATATATATATATAAATGTGTGTATATATATGTATATATATGTGTATACACACACACACACACACACACACACACGCCTCTGTGTATGTGTTTGTACACATGGGTACAGATGTTCAGATGCCCACAGAGGCCAGAGTACCTCAGATCCAGCTCAGGTCCTCTGGAGCCTTCTGATTGGTTCCTGGGAATTAACTCAGGTCCTCTGGAGTCTTCTGATTGGTTCCTGGGAATTAACTCAGGTCCTCTGGAATACCAATATGTGTTCTTAATTGCTGAGCCACTCCCCTGTCTACAATGTGAACATTTTAAAGAGAATATAAAATAAGGATTTAAAACATAAAAGATCAATTTGATCTAATGGCACATGCCTTTAATCTCAGTAGTTGGGAGGCAGAGGCAGGTAGATCTCTGAGTTTAAGGCCAGTCAAGGAGGCTATATAGTAACATATTTTCTCAAAAATGAATAAGTAAATCATCAGAAAAAGTGAATATAACATTAGTTCCAAGTGACTTGGTGGAATTAAAAAGTCAATTTAGGAATGGATAACTAGCATTCACAGAGAAAATATATTCCCTAAATTTTACTAGATACGGTTTAAAAAAGAAAAACCCTCATAGATTGTATTGTGGTAGATTTGGCTTCATTAAAAGAAAACAGAAATCTATTTGAATATACAAGAAACTAATGGAGCCAAGTAACTATCTCCATGCATATTTACTTAGTAAAGAGCTCTTGAGAAAAGTCTATCATCCATTAAAAAAACAAAAACAAAAACAAAACAAAAAACAGCCAAAACAAACCTATGACTTTTCAAGCCAAGAAGATGGAAAGACTCCAAAATACGGTTTCATGCTCCACAGGCCCAGAACAACTGCACATGAAAGACGGCGATTCATCTCATTGGCTATTTACCTTTGCAAAAATAAAAGGGTCAGTGGGAGGAAAATCAAAGTACAGTTTCTTTAGAGCCTCAGAAGCATAGATAGGAGCTTCAAATCAATCTCCTGATTTCATTGGTCATGGAGTGAAGGACTCGGCCCTCTACACTGCTCTGGTGGACTGTGGCTATAATGGGACCTGAAAGAGCCTCCAGGGTCTGAGAACTGAGACGCCTTGAGAACAGACAGCCTCAGACCCCCTGGCTTGAGTATCCGTAACTGGGTCACCTTCTGAGCATCACACTAGAGATGAAAGTTCTTCCTACTCTGCAGCTCGGGGGACTGTGAGACATCAGCATATAAAGGCACTCTTGTGAAGGTCAGTGGACAACTTTTGGGTCTCTGTTCTCTCCCGCAACGGGGCGGGTCCTAGGGATCCAACTCAGGTAGCCAGGTTGG
Organism: Apodemus agrarius; assembly: GCA_964023405.1. Lineage (NCBI taxonomy): Eukaryota > Metazoa > Chordata > Mammalia > Rodentia > Muridae > Apodemus > Apodemus agrarius. The sequence goes on from OZ030022.1 coordinate 36,730,031, forward strand.
TGTCAAGTGCCTTTACCTCCTGAGCCATCTGGCTTGTCTGCATCTTTTATTCTTCCAAGTAGGAAGACAAGGTGTCTGGGCTCCTACGCGACCACGAGAGCCATAATCTTCGTTCAGCCCTGCCAGGCTGGGCAAGCAGGCTCCCTGACAGGAGAATCTGACTCTTCTTAACATCGTATCTTCCTCCCCACAGCAGCCTGGGTGGTCTCTGTGTTTAGACTCTAATCCCATTTCACTGATACCGGAAGCTGAGAGTCATCAAGGTTAAGACACGGATGCAGGTGGATCTCATACCTAGAAGTGGCAGAGTTGGAATTTACTGGCACTTTCAGAGTCCAAGACCCTGACCACATGCAGTGAGTGAACTTAGAACATCATCCTGTACCCTCCAACTTTGCATTGTGGAGCGTTGGGGACCGTGGGAAGGCAGCACTGCATCTGACAGGGCATCGGCTCCCAGCCTAGCCCCTAAATTTACCCCCATCAGAGCCAGACTTATTAAAGGCCATGGACCCAATGTTTTAACTACCTAGTCAGCAGCAGGAGGTCCTGAGACTCCTCTCTTCCTTTCTCCTGAGCCTAAGACCAGCTTCCTTACCCTCTGTGGGAGACTGGTGCTTGACTTCAGTGTGCCCCAAGAGTGACAGTCCAATCAGGCTTCACGAGTTGTCTTGGTTGGTTCTGAACCCACATGATTTTGCCATCTTCACAAAAATCCCCATCCCATGTCTCTGATGGGATGTTGGTTTTTTTTTCCCCCTAATGCTGGCATGCACTGAATCCAGAGAGCCTATAATGCCTAGGGACCAAGTGATGCCCAAAGCCGTGGTAAGTTTCCCAGGATGAGACAAAAACATAGCAGCAAGACTGAGCACCTAGTTGGCAAGCCAGGCTGAGACTTTCCCCTGGCACCCTAGATGGGCACCCTGGGAGGCCAGCCTCCTCCAAGTGACCTGAGGAGTGAAAGCTTATGACTTTTGAAAGCCTGCCTGTTAATAACATCTTCACAAAAGGCAGGAAGGTGCCTTCTTCCTTTAGTGGAAGACCCGCTAATCCCACCACCTGGCGGAGGGTCAGAGGGATAAAGGCTGGTGCTTGGGAAACATATTAGCTGCCAGAGCCAAGAGCTGCTCTGGGGGCGTGGGGGGTGAGGGGGGTGCAGGGCTGGAAGTTTCAACCGGCTAATCTTCAATGTGAAAATGTGGTCTTTGGGCCAAAAGGGAAATTAAAAACGAAGTGAGAAGATAAGACGAGCTGTTAGTCGTCCTTGCCCACCTACCTCGTAGGAACTGCGGATTAAGAAAAAGAAAATACATTCTGGGAGCTGGCAGCAGGTGTTAAGTGTTTGCCAAGCAAGCCCAGAGACCTGTTCCGTCTCCGGAACCCACGTGGGAGGAGAGAATCGACTTCCAGAGAAAAGTTGTCCTGACTTCCACACATGTATCGTGTCATGTAGTGTGCACAGTTGCATTCGCCACAACCCCAACATACACACACACACACACACACACACACACACACTCAGAGAATGAGAGAGAGAGAGAGAGAGAGAGAGAGAGAGAGAGGGAGACTAAATGCAAAAGAAAGAAAGCCTACCTTCTGTAGTGGCGACACTAGCTCCAACATGAAGCCTTTTGCTGTTTGCCTGTCTCTACCTGCAACCTGGAACGTGCTGCAGGAGGCAGTTGTGAGCCCAGAAGTACATACCGGATTTTACAAAAGAAACCGATGATCCCTAGGCTCTGCCAAACCCACAAAGCAGAGGAAGCCCTGAAGGCTGTGGACCGGGTTTGGATATACGAACAACCAGCGTGACTGTGACTGGAAAGCATCCCCGGAGTGCAGTCAGCGAGCTTTCCCTTTTAGCCTTGGGCTATGGAATCGCCACTGTGGCTTGGCGTGGGTGCGGATGCCACGGGGCGGCGATCCAGTGATAGTGAAGTTGCCGAGGTTGCGCATTGATCACGTGAATGGATAGATAGCGTGGTAGAGTGATGAAATCTTAGTGGGTGCCCTCGTTCAACCTCTTCCTCCCCGGTTCTTCAATTATTCGTCTGCTGAGTCACGCACGGACTCATCGGCGCATCTGCTAAAGGCGCGCACTAGCTGTGTGACCTGGAGCGAGTGGTTCAGCTGTTCTGTGCTTCCGTTTCCTCGTCTATAAAACAGAGAGGTCCAGGAGGTGCTACAGGAATGCCAAGGGAGTTACAGCTCCGAAAGTGTTTGGAAAGGGTTGCTGATACAAGGTTCTGAATGACACCGTCCTCCGGCATTGTAGGGCCTGGCGGAACCCTCTTTCTTGGCCACTTTGATGCCGCGTTCCTGGCTAGGCTCCCTGTGGATATCGTGACTGGGCTTGCACACTGAGTGTAGGGACCTCTCTGGCCACAGAGGGTTTAAAAAAAAATCATTCCTTTTTTGGACTTGGGGAAGGGGATCTTTCTAGAGCAGGCTGGATCTCTCTTTAGCCATCTGAATTTAACCCAGGAACTTTGTCTAGGTTTGGGGCGTCGTCAGAAGCAGTTTGCTGGACATCGGAGGCAGGTGGAGACTGCAGAATGGGCTCTGGGCCTGTGTTTTACGCAGCTCAGGCCAGGCGCTGAGCTGTGCTCGTTCCGCCCGTTTTTAGCAGGAGTCTCGGTGTCCCCATCTTGCTCTCTTCACACATCCATCAGTGTGGGCCGAGGAGCAGGAATCATTGCGGCTACCAGGCTGCCACACCCCGGGCCACTTTCAGAAGACATCCCCACACCCTGAGCAAGTCTGTGTCAACTTCTCTCTGCCCCTTATTCATCCAAGCACCTACCAGGGAGTGCGCCGTTTGGCTGTTCTGGTTCAGTTCTTCTTCTGGGTAGGGTTGGGAACACCAGTGTTATTGATGTTTTGACAGTGAGAGGCTGGAAGTTTTAGAAACCAGTCAAAATCCAAGTTCCAAGGGCGGGGCAGGCAATGAGGGCTATTACATGTCTTCTCTACCAACTTGTCATGTCTCCTTCTAACCTACTTGTTCTGAAAGAGAGGGGGGTGTGGTACCGCAGTACCTCCATCTCTTGCTGTATTGCGTCCCCTGTTCATGGCCCTGTACCTCTCTCCCTTTCTGCACCTCATTCTTTCTATGAGATTAAGATCCTAGGCTAACAGTCATCCTCCCCCACAGCATATATACTAAGCTGCTACTGAAAACCCAAAGCAGAGTGGTTCTTAGTGGCACTCCAGGTGGCCTGCACCAGAGGCTGGGCAGCGGAGGGGCCTCTCTTGTGTCTTAAGGGAGCTACCACTTGGAAGTCGGATTTCCTGTTTTTGGTCTCGGTAAGTTTTTCCAGGCCCCACAGAGAATGACTATTATGTCTGATTTTTCTTTCATCTAAAACTCGTGTTTGGAGTGTGTTTGGAGTGTCTGAACACCCACCATGGCGTGTCAGTGGTGAGGATTTAGTTGTCTTCCGTGTTGGAAGCCCCCTGTGGAAGCATCAACCTGGACAGATAGCAGCATGGCTTCAGGGCTAGATGGGAACAGAGCTGCGAGGTGGCCTTTCAGCAATGGTGTTTGCGGGGTCTTGTGTTTTAAAAAATATAAGGCCTGGGAAGTCACAGCAATGACCTAGCTGTTCTTGGTGCCATCAGTGGCCCTTCTCTGTGTTTGGGAGTTCAGGGCTATGACTTGAGTACCTGTTGCTGGAGGAGGCTGGCAAAGTGTAGCCCCCTCCTCCACCAAGGGGTTCATTCTAGGGAGAGCAATGTCAACTGACTGAGGCATGCGCAGAGGGGGTGTGGGTGTGGGTGTGGGTGTGGTTGTGTCTGGTGTTAAAAAAAAAAAACAGCTGTGCTCTATCAAATGATGAATAGACAAAAAGTGGGTGGAGCAAAGGAAACCGTAGGCACCCTAGGGTAAGTCCTTGTAGTGGCTATTCGAGTGGTTGTCAACTCGACTATATCTGGAATGAACTATAATCCAGAATTGGAAGGCTCCCCTGTGATCCTAATCTGGAGGCATGGAGATCTTGAGGCATAGTGGCTATGAATCCCAGAAGATTTAAAAACAACAACAACAACAACAAACAACAACAACAAAAAGACAGGGAAATCTCCGAGTTCAAGGTCATCTACAGATCCAGGCATGGTGGCACACACCTTTAATCTTGGCCACACCTTCTACTGGAGACCTTCAGAAGCACCTTGGAAGAAGGAAGATTTTCTCTCTCTTCTTAGCCTGCTTGCCTTGTGGGGACTGAGCAACTGCTAGATCCTTGCATTTCCATCCACAGCTGCTGCTGACCATTGTTGGGGAGTCGGACTACAGACTGTAAGTCATCAACAAATTCCCTTGCTATATAGAGACTGCCCATGAGTTCTGTAGAGAACGCTACAGAGCTTAATGACTCTAGAGTACGCTGACTAATACAGGCCTCTAGCCCAGCTTGTATGCTGCCAGAATGTGATTTCCAGCAGTAATAAAAAAAGAAGAAGAAAAAGAAGAAGAGGAAGAGGAAGAGGAAGAGGAAGAGGAAGAGGAAGAGGAAGAGAAATGAGGAGAAGGAAGGAGAAAATTGTGATTAACCTCCTTAATAAGCCACATTAGGGGCTCTGGTTAGCAAGCCAGGAAAGTATTTTGTGGAAGTACAGATGCCAAGAACTACAGTGGCAATGTATTTCCCATCTCAGAGTAAATAGCAGGATCCTGGGAAGTGCCCTTGGTACTGGAATGAGAGGGGTGGGTAGAAGTGGGGGAGGGGAGGTCAGGTTAAAGTCTTAAGGTCAGCAAGGCCTATTCTAGCTGCTGCTGAGAGAGTCAGAGAGCTCCTTTCAGCAGTTGCTAAAAGGCAAGTACCCTCTGGCTGCTATGGAAAGCAAAGGCCTCCCCAGGCTGTTAAGAAGCAAGAGCCTCCAGTTGTGGGGAAGAGTAAAGGCCCCCCTCCAGCTGTGACTGAGAAGAAAGACACCCCCCCCCAACCCAGTTGTGGTTGATAAGCAAGGTCCTTCCAGCTGTTAGTGATAGTCAAGGCCTGCTTCGGCTGTTGGTGAGAAGTGAGACTTCTTCAATGGAGGTGGCAATAGAGAGTGAAGGATGCTGGGACGGGTGCCCTCTCCCCTGCAGCTCACCTAAGATAGGACTGGAAGGAAAGGTTCTTTTTTTTTTTTTTTTCTTTCATACTGAGAATCTGAGTTCTTCTGTTTCTGTCTCTTCCGTGTATCTTTCCTGTAAACATCCTGTCCCATCAGCAGCTCCTAACAGGCTGTATACAGTCAACACCATGTGTGGGTTTTCAAAGCCAGGCCTAACTAAGCCTTTAGACAAAGCTGGCTTCTGTTGGTCACTTGTCTGCCAGTTCTACACCTGAAACAGCTCTCGCATCTCCCTTCTCCTCTTGCCCCAACCCTGTATACTTGCCGTCATCTGTAGGCCTTCCTAATTCCTTCCTAATTTGCCATGGACTGCTGTGGTGGAGAGGTACCAGGATGAATATGTTGGTTGGCAGTCCTTCCCTGCAAGATGCATACATAGTTCAGACTCCAGGGCTTGATCCAGCCCACCACTTTAATCTTTTGCGACTCTGTGTGGCAGCATACTTCTGATCTACTTAGTTTAGCTGGGACTTGTCCAATCAGGTAGTCACGCCAGCAAGTCTGGTGCTTACCTTAGGCTAGCCAGGGAGACCCATGATGTTTTGCATACTCCAAAGGGCTGTCCAAGCCAGTGACTGTGATGCCAGAATGAGTCCCTGAAGCGATGAGGAAGTAGATTTGTTGCATGAGTACTGTTTAGGATGCTTGTAATCGTAGAGGTAGAATCTGAGGCCTCCTGAATGCTAAAAAATGTGTAATCTGTTGCTACACCACAATCCCTACTGTAGTCTGAGATTGAGCTTTTACACCGATCTGCTATTTTACTACTGCAAGTCAATCTCAGGATTGAAAGGCAAAGAAATGGACTCTACTCGTGAGGGGAAGCAGAACCACTTTGAATACAGATAGCACAGGGAAATTGGGAAACCCCCACCCTGCAATGATGGTCCTGGTGGGACAATGCAATCTGTTTTCTATTCTCTGCTGCCCTTGTCGTGCTATGCTGATTCGCATGCTCTTCCAATCCATAATTTGGGAATCTTTGGGACTATGACCTTGGTGACTTCACGAATACATTGCAGAGCCGGGGACCAGCCGAAAGGCACCAGTGACTCTCCAATAATCCTATTGGAGAGTTATTGGAGTAACTATTGGATAGTTACTCACTATCCAATAATCCTCTTAAGTTTTCATGCTGGCCTTCTCTTTCCTGGTCCTTGGGGACACTTCCCTCAAGACTTTTGCTTTTATAAGAGTGGCGTCCGATGGGTGGTCGTGGTTAACAGCTCTCACCTCCTTCCCTCCGCATCCTTCTCTCGGAATGACTCGGTCACTCCCTCCTCTGGTCTTCCAAGTGTCCCTTACATCCTGCATCCCATGACCCTGCATTTTCTGGGCAGTTGTCTGACTCTCACCTCTTGCAAGCAGGAGTTCTAGTTGGCTGGTTGCTGGTCTGTCCCTGCATGGGGCAGCAGTGTTATTAGAACCCCCTGTACAGTGTTAATGTTTGGGTGGGCTGGACGGTAGGTAGATTCTTTGTCATTGTAAACACATATAAGCACATATACACATCTATACACATCATCCAGATTACTACTAAACAAACTCTATTGGCTGCTTCTCACTGACAAAAAGTGATTTAAGAAAGGTCGGGTTTATTCTGGCTTGCAGTTTTAGATAGAGTATCTCAAAAAAAAAAAAAAAAAAAAAAAAAAAAAAAAAAAAAAAAGCCCAGGATGGGATTAATGCCCCAACTAACGTGTACTTTCTCTCTGTTCTCCATTTCAGGCTTGGCTTTGCTGAGCTAGCAATGCCATCAAAGAGCAACTGGAAGCTTTTGGGTCTGTGCTAACGCAAGGCTCGGAGCTGTGGGGCCAGGCAGCTGTACCTGTGAGCTAGGGACAGACCCGCGTCTCAGCTTCCTGAGGTGAGTGACTGTTTTCCCCCACGTGGTGAGGGAGATGTGCTGTCTTTTCCAGACTCTCCCACCGGGCTGTGCTGTGGCTTGCATTGAGGGATGAGAAAAAAAAATAACACTGTTCTTTCCGTCCTTTGGAATTATGTTCAGGGTTTGCCCAGGGAAGGAGACATGTGCTGTTTTCCAGTCTCTCCTGTGGGTTAGGTAGCAAAGCAAGGGGGTGTAGCCCTGTTTTCTTCGAGTCTTTGTAGCACACCCTGCCTGCCTGCCTGCCTGCCTGCCTGCCTGCCTGCCTGCCTGCCACGTGGAGCAGCTCCCCCAGAAGGGATAAGTACAGAGCAGGCTTCTGAGAGAGAACTTCGCAGTTCTCCTGAAAATCGAGAAGAGACACCCGAATTGTGAAAGTTCTTCTGTGACACGCGACTGTCAATACAAGTACGGCCTGGCCTGACACTATTGCATTGTAGGTCAAGTGTCACGTGCTGGCTCAGAGGACAAGCCTGATGAGACTCACTTGTGTTGCGTCTTACGCAGCTAGATCTGATGGTGGACTGGCTGTTGTGTGGAATCTGTCGGTGCCTTGATGCCTCTCAGGGGAGAATGAGGTGGCAGGCACAAAGAAGTCCTGGGTATATGCATTGCTCCCTACATTCTGAATATAGTACCAAGGAAGAATATATTTGTGTATGACAAACACATACATTTATATACATATAAACACACGCCCACATCTATACACATCATCCAGATTACTACTAAACTCTATTGGCTGCTTCTCACTAGCGAAAAGCAATTAAAGAAAGGTCGGGTTTATTCTGGCTTGCAGTTTAAGGTAGAGTGAGCCTAAAGTGACAGAGACCCTATAGTCTCAGGAGCATGCAGCGGCTGGTCACATGCATTCACGGTCAGGAAGCCGCGAAAGATGAATGCTGGTGCCCAGCTCACTCTCTCCTGATTTAGTTTGGGACCCCGGTCCTGCATGGGCGCCAGTACAATGAGGGTGCGTATTCCCACCTCGAATCATTAACCTAGAAACGGTCCCCAGAGACATGCCCAGAACTTGATGTCTGTGGCAGTTCTCAACCTCCTCAAGTTGACTGACCGACCTGTATAGTAACGGCATCCCTGAGTTCTCGCTGATGATGCTAGAACATTCGTGAGGTTCCAGGCTGTCTTGCTAGTAAGTGGCTCGGCACCACTCCAGCTACCGCATTTATTAAACTCTCAGGGCCTGTGTTAGACCCTTATCCGGAAACACTAATAAAGTCATGCACGGCTGTGAAAAGCGGTTGCTTCCAGGGGGCACCCTATCTTGTCTGCTCGGATCGAAAGGGCCAGGAATGCACCGTCAAAGGAAGAAGAAAGCCCAGAGCAGAAGTTGAGTGTCAAAGATCCATTCCCTCCTTGCTGTGATCAAATACTTGACAAAAGTTACCTTAGGGAAGATGTATTTATTCTGGTCTAAGGGAATGCTACCCAGCACGATTGTGAAGACATGGTAGGAATGGCTTTAGCTATAGCACCAGAAGCGTGCTCACATCCGGGTAGTTCAGATAGCCCTAGAAGCTGGAGAGAGAGTTCTATCAGGAACTAGAGCTGAGCTATAACCCGTAAACACACACAAAAGAGGGGGCTAGGGGGAGGCGGAGAGGGAGGCCCCACTTCCTCCAATCAGGCCTCATCTTCAGAGAGTTCCACAGCCACATCTTAAAGGTTCCATAACTCCCCAGACGGGGCCAGCCGCTGGGGATCAGTCATTCAAACATGTCAGACGATAAGACGAAGACATTTCACCTCCAAACTTTAGCAATAGGAAAGTGTTTGTTCCCGTGGCTATAGGTCTCTGGACCTTGTTGATGGACGCCTCTCCTTTGCTCCCCATGATACATGTATATGATCCGCATCCCCGCCCCCACAGTCTTATATAAAGGTACACCGACAATGCCTAGCAGTGTGTGACTATCCATCCGTGTGAGAACGCAGCACGTGGCCTCTCGTCCTGAGCTCAGGGCGGGAGGAAGACTTGAGAACCTTCTTCTCTTGCCCCAAATGTACCTAGCTGAGACCGCCTTAGCGAGAAGCCTTAATTTAAGCACAGCTGTCTTCCCGACACCACTTGACAAACACCAGTTTCCCTCGCGTGTCTACACGTGCTTTCGAGTTACTCAAATGTGTCAAGTGTGATTCTAGACGGTGACCCAGAGGGTTCATGTCCCAGCCTGGAGTAGCTAAGGGGAAGAAGGAAAGATGGCATTGAAGTAGCAGGAGGTGGGCAAGGGCACCGGGGTATGGAGTATCGCAACAGTGCGTGCACCAGATGTCTGTTCAGGAGTCTGTGGGGAGCCAGACCCCACTGCTGATGGGTGAGCAAGAGTTGGAGGGAAGAGAGGGCTGTTGGTCACAACTCATGACAGGCATGTTTCCTCCTTAGTAGGAGCTATGACTCTGTAGAGGACTGGGGCTGTTCCCGCCTCCACACATTCAGACAGAGTATTGTGCTTGGACACTCTCAGCACTAAGTTATTTCCTCTAAAAAACAACAGGCCGTGTTATCAGTCAGACCAGAGACAGCCTGCAGGCGAGGCTCTCGGTGGCTGAGATAAGAGGGTTTGTTGGCGGCCCCCAGATACTGACCTGGGTGGAGAGGAGCTTGGGGAAATTCCTTTGTTGATAGCCTTTGAAAAGAGAGGGGCAGTGTCAAGAGCAGGCGCCCTTTCCCTGGAAGAGGGGACACACACACACACACACACACACACACACACACACAGGAGAATCTTCACATGTCCTGTCCGCAAGGCTGTCAGGTAGCGAAGGAATAACTGGTCAGGGCGATCAATGGGTAAACCTAGTGGATGAATGAGTAGGAAAAGAAGATAGCTTTTGTTTCTGTCTGTACATCCCATCCTCCCGTTTCTTGGCGGGCACTCAGGGGTGCCTCCTGCCTTGGGGCTTTGCTGGGCATGGAAGGTGAACCGAGTAAGCATGTCCTGTACCTCTGGGGTGCTGCTGACAGCCCAGACAGGAAAAAAATAGATAGAGCCGTCAGTGGCAGGCGCAGGGTGTAGTTTTGGCTTTGTGGAGCCTGTGGCATGTGCAGTTTGGAGTTCTCTGTAGAGAAATGATATATTGTCATAGACTTATAAAATATAAGTGGGGTGCTCTGAGGACAGGGTACTGTTCTCCTGGGTGAGGGCCAGTCTCCGGTGAGTTATAGCTGAGGGATTGTCTGGCTTTCTCTCCTGGGTCTCTAGAGCTTTCAGGTGGGAAACAGGTCATCTGCCAATGCCTGGACACATCCTCAGAAGGAAGGCCATTGGGAAGGACAGAGACATCCAGAGTGGTGTTTGATAACATGGGTGTTCCTGGTTTTGTTTTTCTGGTTAATGAAAATGGGTTGAAGTCTCTTGTTCCTTTCATGCTGCTGGGATGCTCAAAGACACGGTCTATACAATCTTTAGGACAACTGGTAGTTTACTTATATAGTGTAAGGCTTACAGTCACCGGGGAGTGGAACTCTTTGAGAAGGATTAGAAGATTTAATAGCTGGGCGTGGTGGCGCATGCCTGTAATCCCAGCACTTGGGAGGCAGAGGCAGGCGGATTTCTGAGTTCGAGGCCAGCCTGGTCTACAGAGTGAGTTCCAGGACAACCAGGACTACACAGAGAAACCCTGTCTTGGAAAAAAAAAAAAAAGATTTAGCCTTGTTGGAGGACATATGTTGCTTGGGGTGGGCTTTGAGATTTCAAAAGCCCACACCAGACCCTGTCTGTCTGTCTGTCTGTCTGTCGTCTGTCTGTCTGTCTCTGTCTCTCTCTCCCCCCATCTCTCTGCATGTTGCCTTCAGATCAGGCCGTAAAACTCCTGGCTATTGCTCCATCCCCCTGCCTATCTGCTTCTTGCCCCAAGACAACCATGAACTAACCCTTAAAACCTCTGATCAAACCCTCAATTAGGTGCCTTCTTTCATAGGACTTGCCTTGGTCATGGTGTTCGTTTATAGCATCAGAACAGTAACTAAGACACTGACCTAGGGAATCCCACTTCCAGGCTGCATTCCAAGGACCAGTGAACTAGAGAAGGGCTGAGCAAGGTGGGGGTGGCGGCGCATGTGGGAGAACCTTGAAAGGCTTGGCTAGAGCTCAGTTCTTAGAGCATGTGGCCAGCCACTATGGGAAACAGCTACCTACAAGCCAGGTGCACCGCCACTTATCAAGAGCTCGCATTTTTTTTTTTTTTAAATACGTGGCTTTGTAGAGTGTTTCCTTAGCAACAGCTCCAAACCGATTAAGCCTTTTATGGAACAGGGGCGCAGGGTGTCTCAGTAATGAACCCACAGGCACACGGCTGGCTCCGAGATGGTCTTTAGAAGTTGCATCGTGCTTCCAGAGCCTTGTCCACCAACTCTGCTGCCTTTCAGGATCCCGGCTCCTAATTTTTATAGCTTTCTAATGCTTGAGAAAAATAGCCTGAATGGGGCTGGAGGGATGGCTCAGTGGTTAAGAGCACTCACTGCTCTTCCAAAGGTCCTGAGTTCAAATCCCAGCAACCACGTGGTGACTCACAACCATCCATAATAAAATCTGACGGCCTCTTCTGGTGCGTCTGAGGACAGCTACAGTGTACTTAGATATAACAATAAATAAATATTTAAAAAAAAAATAGCCTGAATGGCCGAGTTCAGGAGCAGGGTTAAAAGGGGGTACAACTTAGAATGGAATCACTCACAATGGGTCCGTGTAGAGTTTTCCCTAGAACACTCGAATGGTCCAGGTATTAGATGCTAAGGGGAAAGGCTCATCTGGGTATAGGAAAACAGCAGTCCCGGGGGCCGGTGATGTAGAGTTCTCTCTCTGCTTGCACACCTTCACCTGTGCTTGTTACATCAGGGCTCATCTACCCTGTGCCTGAGTATACCTGTTCCGTTGTTCCAATCCTGCGGGCACAGCGGCTTTTCAAGGTCAGAACCAGGAGTGTCCCTGCACTTGCAATTGCTCACTGTCCAGCCAGCCAATTGTGGGCTCTCTGCTATCACCTGCTCCTTTGCTGTTGAACCAGACGTAACTCACGTCAGCCTCTGTTGGATCCAACACTTTCCTTCACAGACCATGTTGTCAGTCAACCATGGTGGCCGGGTCCAGCCTCACAGGATGAGGGAGCAGAACCAGGGGCCTGGAAATGGTGAAGGTGCTGTTAGAAGCCAACCCCCCACACTGAGTCCTTCACTCTTCATGAACGACCAGCTTTTGGTCTGGCCACACCCAGCTGGTAGGAGGTATTCAGACATTGACAGGATCTGCAGATAACCTTGGCTTCCGGCATGGTTTCTATTTGTATCCTTCCTCCTTCTAAAGACCATGTCCATGATGGCCCTGGTATAGAGTCCCAAGTTCTGTGGGAGGAAGGGAAAGACTCAAAGTCTACTCATAATTCCCAGTCTCAGCATTCCCATTCTCACCCCTCCTGCTGGGTGCAAAGCAGTCAGTCTTCAGAACAACGATTAATGTGGCTTAGCAGCAAATCATGCTTCCGCTACTCCCCGAGTGACCCTGACTTCAGTTTCCTTACCGGCAAAGTGGACAGAATAGCTATTGGTAACCTGAATTAGTTACTATACAGAAAAGTACTCAAGAGTCCGTCTCGATACAGCACACTCTCCGATGGCCAGTACGAAACAGAAGCGCCATCAATACATACTGATGGAAGCACAGATCTTGCTCCACAGGGACGGAAGGTTTATTCTGAGCCAAATATAAGTGACCATGGATCAGGAACACAGACTCGGGGTGCCCCAAACGACGTGTTTCCCCCATTTACTGGTAACATGGACTCTATAGTCACAGAACAAAAGGAAGGCATCAAATAACGCATTTCCCCGAAACTTCAGTGGGAGCATCAGGTGGACAGGTGACAGCAAAGGGGGTAGGGTATCTCTTGCTACAGATTTCAGAGGAGAGCTGATGACATGCTTAGCCTTTAACCTGGTGAAAGCCAGTAGTGTGTTAATGCCTCCTCAGGATCTCACTTGAAGTTAAAAGAATGTTAGGTCAGAGTTAGAAGTAATTGATTAATGCATATGAAGAAGATTTAAAAATAACCTGTAACAGTTGTTTATGAGTCAGGATCTTACAGAGGCAAGCTGGCCTTGAACTTGCTATGTAGCTAAGGATAACCTTGAAGTTCTGTTCTTCCTGCCCCTACTTCCCCGTTGCTGAGGTTACAGGTCTACAAAGCCATGCCCCCACTTCTACAGCACTAGGGATTGAAGCCAGGATGGGCTAAGTAAGCACCCTACCCACTGAGCTACCCCGACCCCAGCCTGGGGCCATCATATTTTCTCTCTGTCTACAACAGTTCAGCTTCCTACAGTTACTGAGCACTAATCAGTCTGCTGCTAAATCTTCAACATAGGTGTGGCTCTGTGTGTGTGTGTGTGTGTGTGTGTGTGTGTGTGTGTGAACTTAAGCCCACAACAAAAGGGTGGCTGTGGGTAGGGATATAGCTGTGTTGTCATACATAGCTCTTGTGGCCATTCCAGAGAGAAGCCTGCCACACATCAGGGACTTCACGCCCCTGTGTTTTGCATATATTCTTCCTTCCTAGAACAGCTCATGCCTCGCCTTATCATCACTCAATTCTCATCTCTTCTTCTAAACTCAGTGCAAGCATAGGCCCCGCCTTCTGGGAATCACCCCTTTCTAGTTCCATTTTTTACCCCAGTCTTCAACCAGGCTGTCTCCTTTGACATCTACCCCCCACCCCCTACTGGATGTCATTGTCACCCTGGCCAGCTCTAAATAGCCCTGTGCTGTTTAGGATTCTGGAGGAACAGGGCAGGTGGTTCCTCTTTCCCTTGTGAGTTCCTGCCTGCATCAAGTGTCGCTTGCTTTTCCTTTCCAGCATGGAGGGAGGTGATGGACCAGGCAAGTCTAGGCATTCCCAATGCACTAGAAAAATGGAATCAACTCCTGGGCATCTTACCCAGAAGATTCCCCAGCATGCGATAAAGATACATGCTCCACTATGTTCATAGCAGCCTTATTTATAATAGCCAGAAGTCTGGAAAGAACCCAGATGCCCCTCAACAGAAGAATGGATACAAAAAATGTGGTATATATATATATATATACACAATGAAGTACTATTCAGCCATTAGAAACAATGAATTCATGAAATTCTTAGAGAAATGGATGGAGCTGGAGAACATCATACTAAGTGAGGTGACCCAGTCTCAAAAGAATACCCATGGTATGCACTCACTGATAAGTGGACATTAGCCTAGAATCTTGGGACACCAAAGACACAATCCACATGCCAAATGATGTCCGACAAGAAGGAAGGAGTAGACCCTGGTTCTGGAAAGGCTCAAAGGATCAGTGTAGGGGAATACCAGAACAGGGAAGTGGGAAGGGGTGGATGGGGAAACACGGGGAGGGAAGGGGGCATATGGGACCTTTGGGGGACAGGGAACAAGAAAAAGGGAAATGAAATGTAAATATAGTATATATCCAATAAAAAAAATTTAAAAAAAAAAAAAAGAAAAGAAAACGGAATGCAAAGCCAGGCTGTTTCCCACTGCTCTCAGAACCACAGGCTAGCCCACCAGCTCCATCCATAACCACAGAATTCAGAGTGCAGCTAGCTGACGGGGTGCAGGTCAGGCAGGACTCCTGGGGCTCTGTCTTCCCCCATCAGCTTCCTCAGGTCCCTGCCACCCTGGGACACCACATCTAGTTTTAGGCCAACGGAAACTGAAGATACTCGATCTGTGGGCTTGAGGTCTTTTTGACATTGGGGACTTTTCCTCTTTCTTGACACTGGCCCAAATAGCTACATGTCTCCCTGTCTCCCAGTTTATTAAGCAAGCACACCCAAGTAGTCTTCAACCCTTTCTGAAATCAATGGCTGAGTGGGGAGGAGGAGGAGGAAGGGGAAGGGAGGGTAAGAGAGCCAGCCTGCCTGAGATGCATTTGGCAAGCCTTTGTGTTACATCCCACAGCACGTCCAAGAGGCTATTCGGGGAAGACACGTCATTATGTTGCTCAACTGTTTTTGTGTAAACACTTTTTCTAAGCACTAAAATCACCCTCTGTGCTGAGAGTCATGGCCATCAGAAAAAAAAAAAAAAAGCAGGAAAGGGACCTTTATGTTAAGGCTGGTGACACAGACTTGCTTTTTCCCTTTGTCCAGTAGAATAGAATAGCCCTGTTGCACTTAGCAGTCTTTGCAGATGGGCAGTGTACTCAAGCCTCTAGGGGGGTCAGGGACTGTCTCCCCTCCCCCTTCAATCCTGTGCTTGATTCAAGGAGAGTCATTCTAAAAGTGTTCCAGGAATCACCATGAACAATCATTGCACTGCACGGTGGTTGTGTAATAGTCTAGCAAACAGCAGTGGAACCTGGAAGTTTCCATCCCTCTATTGCTGCATATTTATAGGTCATGCACATCCGTACATAGGATCACCCTGGTTACTGTTACCAGCCCTCTGGTGTTGTGAGCATTTATTTCCCTTCTTTTGTACCGAGTTCCTGGGACGTGTTCCCAGGACGCGTGGAACTGCTTTGAGAATTTCTCCCACCTGTTTGCAGTTGTGACCTTGCTGGGGGGGGGGAAGGGGGGAAAGGGGGGAAGGAAGCCAGGAAGATTGGGAACAGGAGCTGGAAGACGATCCCAAGAGGCTGGGAGGGGGGACAGGGCAAAAGCCAAGGAGAACCCCCGCAGCACGGTGGGATCATGTAACAGGCAAGTGGATCTTTTTTCTGCGGGCCTCAGTATCCAGGTCATGGAGGAACAGGAGCAGGGAAATGTCAAGCAAAGAAGAGGCGGGGCATGGGGTAGGGGGTGGGGGTCAAGGGAGCTTGTTTCTGCTGGGACAAGAACCAGTTCTCCAATCACGCACTTGTCTGGGGCTAGCATGTGGGCGGGGCGGGGTGTTTGCTAGCAGTTAATGAGCTACACGGGACTGTGACCCACTTCGGGTTATCTTGGGTTGTTGATCATCTACAAGGCAAAAATGGAATAAGCGTGGTTCAGTGGTGCTTGCTCCAAATGTCTGCCGAGCCTGCAGGCCATCGGTACCTGGTGGTGGTACTTCAGGGCTCCAAGAAATTGAGAATGCCTTCGGGCCATGAGAGGTGGAATGCCCACATTCTGATTACATTCCCGGACTTCCAAGGCTCCAGATAACCTTGGCTCTTCTAAATGTCCTGAAGTCCAGAAGAATTCCATAGCATAAGCCGCACATGATCAACTCTCTGTGGCTTGGATGTGGGAGTGAGACAGGGAAGGGAGGCACAGCAGGGGGTCATACACACACACACACACACACACACACACACAGAGAGAGAGAGAGAGAGAGAGAGAGAGAGAGAGAGAGAGAGAGAGAGAGAGCGAGCGCGCAGGGGTGGGGCTGGAAACTCTCCCCTGTTCTAGCAGCAGGAACCTTCTTATACTTTCTAGACACACTGCCCTGTCCCAGAGATGGGCTTGTACGGGGCAGGAAAGGCAGCTTGGGACACTAGTGACGAGGTTCCCCCTTGAGAAATAGTGTGCCTGGCTGGCGTGCGGGTGTGGCTGCACACCAGCACTTCAGTTTGCTCGTTATAGAATGCCCCTCCCCCATGCTGCCCCTGGGTGGTCCCAGCTAGATCATTCACATAATTCAGACCTGTTAATATACCCGATGAGCATACTGAGGAATTCTTGAAATGTTTATTTTATGGTCAAAAAAAAAAAAAAAAAAAAAAACTCTAGTAATCATTGGGTAGAAGGTGATGCCTGGGGCATTTCAGTGAGAAATACTTCAGACAGAAATCCCGTGAGTGAGGAGGGCGGTGTTGCTGGGCGGATCTTGTCAGGGTTTGGCTTGGAAGTGTCAGTGTCTGCCTTCGCTGCTTCAGTCTGTCTTGAAATCAGGTGTCATCTGCCCCTGAGGGAGGAAGCCAGGCGTTAGAGGGGGATGGTTCTGACCACAAACTCCACAGAGAGGCCCTGGTGCTCCTTGAAGACCTCTACTCGGAGCATAATCTGAGCCTCCTCCCCTCCCCCACTCCTCTCCTCTACAGTTCTGGGGATAGATATAAGAACAGCAGGTACCTGGGCTCCCTTGGGTTGATGGGAAGCCGCCATATTCCTCATCTGGCTGCAGTGTCACACCCAGCTGTTGAAGTTTTCCCTGTGCCCCACTTCCTTTCTCTATAAACTGGCAAAACAAGACCTTCTTAGAGGATTATTATGAGAGTCAACAAGTTAATAGTTATAAAACTCCAAGGGGCAAATAGAACATGTATGTGTACATGTATTTCTACACACCCATTCACATTGTATGCACGCATATATGTGTGCGTACTTGCTTCATTTATGTAATCCATATATGTACATCCACAAAAGCCCTGTGTAGCACGCACTACATTATACCAGTGTGTTATGTGTATCGTATGTATTTGTAAATATATTAAATGTCCTGTGTACATATTAAAGCCAATTTAAACAAATCCCATGGGTCAGTCCAGCAAGTCACTTGTTTTTCCTCATTTCTGAGATTTAGAATAACCAGTTCCTCCTGCTTATGCAACCAGAATGAGGGACACAGGGGGACAAACCACCAGTTCAGGGGTGCTATACAGAATGTAGTTGCAAAGATGGGGTACAAATGAATGACCGGCTGCTAAGAGCCACCCGCTCCCCTCTGATTCCCTGAAGACCCTCTTTAGGCTGGTGACAGCTGTGACTTTCATCTACTACATTTTACTGCTGGTTTTTTTTTGTTTGTTTTTGTTTTTGTTTGTTTGTTTGTTTGTTTTTTTGTTTTTGTTTTTTTTTTTTTTTCATCACCTGGAAGCCTAGAAATCAGCTCAGGAAACCCCAGGGCCAGCCCAGAGCCCACAGAGCCCTGAGCTAGAAACACTTTCCCCTGGGGCTCTCTACCCGAATACCCAGAGTGTGAGCTGAAACAAGGTGCTTGTGCCTCCACCCGTGAGACTCTTTAGGACCTGAAGCCAAATCTGGCCTTCCTGTTCAGACATAGCTGCACCTTGGGAGGAGGAAGAGAGGTCCCCAGAGGCCATTGCAGAGATCCTGAAGTGACAGTTGCCTGAAGACGTACTCTGAAAGCCTGCCGCCTGTGTTTATTCAAAAGTTCAGCTAACAGTAGGCAGTCCTGAGTTCTATAAATTCTAACTTCATTCTGGAGCAGCTCCCCCACTCTCAGCCCCTAGGGCCCTTCCCAAGGACAGTCCCCTCAAGGGCTTTTGTTCCCTTATCCCCAGATGCATCTCTCTCTCTCTCTCTCTCTCTCTCTCTCTCTCTCTCTCTCTCCCTCTCCATCTCCGTTATGGGCCAGCTGCCATCTGCCTGTCAGATTCCCCCTGTAGATGCTAGATTCTACAAGTTCTACCTCAAAAAAATGTGGCCCATGCCCGCTCCACCACTGTTCTCCCTCTCCCTCTCCCTCTCCCTCTCCCTCTTTCTCTCCCTCTCCCTCCCTCCCTCCCCCTCCCCTCCCCCTCCCCCTCCCCCTCTCCTTCGGTGGCCAAAGAGACATAGCAAACCCTTCTTAGGTGCCCTGTTTCTAGCGCAAGACTAAGAGTTACAGGGCGCCAGGTCTTTCCTGCCGAACACTTACTGCCCCTGTGGCCCCATATTGTCTCCAGCACGTCCCACAAGCATCTCTAACTCACTCTGCCGTGTTCTCTCTTTGCACAGGCTAGCCTCACTGCCCAGAAGCCTACCCCTCTCCTTTCAGCTGGCAAGTGATCCCCGGACTCTAAAGAGATCACAGCAGGCCCTGCTCCCCCCCCCCCCCATGACATGATAAAGCCTCACTGAACTGGGCTGTCCTGTCCTGTCCTGTCCTGTCTGGGACCCTGGCTAGAAGAGGAAGATGCACACTACAGCTCTTATGCATGCTTCAGAGTAGGGTTATTGTGAAAGACGGTAGGTTTTACTGGCCAGACCTCCTCTCCTGGTTACTCAGTTCTGCCACGGTGGATTAGAAGTAGCTACAGCAACACAGAGACAACTGGGTGTGGCTGTGTCCTGGTAACAGACACCCGCTTCACAAACATAGGTAGCAGGCCATATTTAGCCTGTGTGACCCAGTGTGTCTCTCCTTACTAAAGATTTATGTCCCCATCACTAGACAGGGACTCCTCCAGGCCCTAGACCGTGCCACTGATAGCAAGGCATTTTCAGTGCCTTGGACAGGGACTATGGTCTGCTCCCCCAAACTGAATGTGTGATGGGTCAGGGAACCAGTGGATACTGTCCTGTGGGTACCATGCCTAGTGACTACCAGCCTAGTTAGTGTAAAGGGGACTCTTGTGGCTTTGTATGCTTGTGCTATAAAGAGGGCCATCACTGTGGCTTTCTAGGCTTGGAGTTAAGCTAAAGCCCTTCTTCGTATGCACTATTACATCTTGCAAACATTCAAAGAACCGCAGCAGGGCTTGGCCTCATGACCTAATCTGGCCGGTTAAGGGTATTCAGCCTTAGCTCTCAAGCTTCCCATATGCCCGGGAACGCCATACTCCTGGCAATGGCCCTGGATTCACCATTTCTCAGCCTTGCTTGGGGCGATTAAGGTTGAAATCTCTGGAGAGTGGCTAGCTATGGGACTGGGACTGAGAGGTGCTCGAGCTCGCAGAGACAAGCTATTCCAGACTGAGGATAGCCTGGCTCTCCGTTGGCATGGGCAGTGGTTCCTAGGACTCACTCTGCAGCGCCGGTGTGTGTGCCACATGCCGCAAAGGGCTCTGTATACATCCGCTGATTCAGCTATCATTTCAATGTGTGGGGCAAATGCCATAGTTTTTAATCCTCTTGTTTTAACTCCGCCCCAGGAAAGTTGCTTGCGATGAGTTCACACAGAAGGTGAGGGCAGGCTGACATCTGTACCTGGCAATCTGATATCGAGACCCTTGCTCATAGCAGCAAGCTCATACACCCCGCCATGTACTCAGAGCCCCCCCCCCAAGGAACCCCTCCATCTCTGCACCCATTCTCCAGTTGCGAACACTGCTGCCCAAGTATTCACAGTGCGAGAAACAGCATCTGCTTCAAGGCTCTGTCCCCCAATCATTTTCAACTGGGGACAAACAGACAAAAATCTCGCCTCTCCTTTTCTCTGTGGAGAGTGAAACCGCAGATGACAGACAACGCGTGCTCATCTGAGGGAGCGAGCCTGTGTGGGCCTCAAATCATCAACCCCAGGAGCAAGACAATGCTAGTATAGGAATCAGTGGGTCTCCTTACCTCTCTGACCTTCGGTTATCTTGGCTGGCCAATGGGGAGACAGAGTCTGATTGCCTGGGTTGCTCTAAGAGCTGAGCTCATGTTGGGTTGCAGTACCGCAGTGGCTGAGCCCTGGCCCTCCACACGCACATGGCTTCCTGCATCTCTCATTCTCTTCTGTGTCGTACTCTCAGCCCTTCGAGAACCAAGGGGACTCCACCTTCTATACTAAACTGGTGAGTTCATGTAAAAGCCCAAAGAGCTCTTAGCCCTGCGAATTCTTAAGTCTAGGAAACTCCTGCGGACTATTTTTACCCAGAGTCCTGGCTGCGACCTCGTGTTTGCCTATAATTGCAGGCCTCCAAGGTAGTCTCTGCTGCCTGAAGCCCAGCAGTCTTTCTTTTGCTCTAATTTTTAATTGTATCTCCAAGAAATCACAGCCCGCCATTAGGCCCCAGGCCCTTGGAGATGCTTTGTATATAACAAGACAGAAAAGAAGCCGTGGGCAGCTTGAACCAAACCTTGCAATCTGCCAAAGTAAATGCAGAAGCTTCCCATGGGCATTCCGTGGCTCGAGAGAGCTAGGCCCTTGTCCCTTCTCTCTACCTTCCCACCTCTTACTCTAGAACAGCCTGCATGCCCTGGGTGATAACAAACAGTTACTGCGGTTGAGGGTCTGGGCTGCGTAGACAAGGCTGAGCAGGGTTTTTTGGTGCTCGCAGATAAGTGTTACACAATGATTAATATCCCGAGCTGAGTCCAATTCAAGGGTTTTCTTTTTTTTTTTCCCACCGCCAGGCACCGTGAGGACCATAGATTAGACGGGCATCCTTTCTAGTCTGTCACCCAAAGCTCTACCAACTCCAAGCACCTCTTTTATCTTCCCTTCAACTCACTCAAGCCTGGTGGACTTCCAGAACACCACTGCTCAGCTATGTGCTCGCTGCGAGCCAGTTGCTTCACAGGTTGGCCCAAGGTCGTGTTCAAAGACCCACGCATCGGACGCCAAGCTCCAAGAACAAAAAAACCTGAACCTCTCTGAGGTCCTGATAACCAAAATCACCCACTCTCAGCTGGCCTATGGTCATTGGCCATCTTTGCTTGTCCTGACTGTGACAAGGGAAATGATTCTAAAGTAGGAGGGGGCTTTGTACTAAAGAAGGGACCTATGTGATCTGGGAGGTGCACTGTCTCCGGGGTGGGTTTGGGGTTGGAATTTAAGAGACAACAGTTGGGCTGGTCTCCCTGACGCTGCACAGTATCCTCCAGTGGCTGGAGAGGCACTGTCACAAGGCAGCGTCAGTGATTTGGGTTTGATTTATAAGTGTTGCTAGCGGCAGCTCTCTCACACACTGGCCCTACGCTCAACTGCCTGGGCTGCCCTTCACTGCGCTGTTGACTTCAAGCTGATCCTCAGAAAGTGGCTTCTAGGCTGCCTCTGCCCTGATGCTGTTTCTAGAGATCTCAGGTCAAGATCCTGAGAGTGGAGACTACTCCTCCTCCTCCTCCTCCTCCTCCTCCTCCCAGCTCTCTGCCCAGCACTGGACACCACTAGTTTTCAGTGTTTTAAATTAGTTAGACGGTTATATTTTCCAGTCATGAAATTGCTATGTGGTCACAGAAGGAAAATGTTGGAAAGGGAAGAAAACCATGAGAGCTAAAAAAAAATATATACCCCCCAAACAAAAAAAACAAACAAAACAAAACAGACACCCAGATTCCCATGGGCCACCCCTCCCAGGAAATACCTGTCTGCCCCAGTGTTTAAGGCTCTTTTACTCCCTGGAGTTCTGGTTCAGTAATGTTGTTTGTTTTTTTTTTTTTTTTCATGTTTCCCAATTACACAGTATAGCAGATAATTCCGGTGCCATTGAAAACTTCAAGCCAGGAGTGGTGGCGCACACCTGTAATCCCAATACTTGAGAGGCAGAGGCAGGCGGATTTTTGAGTTCGAGGCCAGCCTGGTCTACAGAGTGAGTTCCAGGACAGTCAGGACTACACAGAGAAACCCTGTCTCGTAAAACCAAAAAAAAAAAAAAAAAAAAAAAAAAAAAAAAAAAAAAAAAAAAGAAAGAAAGGAAGGAAGGAAGGACAGAAGGAAGGAAGAAAACTTCAGGTGTGCCCTGAGGTGTGAGGATACTGCATGCTGAATGCCCCATAGCTCACCCCATAGCTCATCTGAGAGCATATTTGTACCTGTGACTTACCCGATGACTTCTTTGTTTTCAGATAGAATCTTACATATCCCAGGCTTCCCCAAAATTTTCTACATAGTCGAAGTTAGCCTTCAAATCCTAATCCCCCTGCCTCCACCTCCGGAATGCTGGGGTCGCAGCCTGCCCCATGCACCAGCTCACCCCATACTATGATTTCCTTGCAGCAGCACGTGTTGAAGCCCTCTGGCATGGTGCTCACAAAAATGACCATATGATAAACATCTCTGCACACAAAGATGATGATACATCGAGCTTTTTCCTGGAATAGATTCTTAGGAGATTTTCAGGCTGGAAGGGGACAGACTTTTTCTAGGCTTTTTTTTTTTTTTTTTTTTTTTCCCTGCCTGGGTGATCATTCTTTCGTGCCAGACAGAAGGCTGGGGTAGAGCAGACCTGGCGAGGACCAGGCCTCCTGGCGGGGGCTTGTGGCTCTTTGTGCTGGGCAGGGAGCAAACCCTAGCTGCTCCTGGCTCAGCAAAAGCAGAGATGGCTGGCATCTAACTCCACATCCTACACTAATGACTTGGCAGCTGTATGGATTCTTAGGATCAGATCAAGTTTGCCTTAGGGCTACCGTGACTCAGAGCTCTTGGAAGGGCTGACCCAGCATCTCTGTTCTCAGAAGCTTCTATGCCAGAAAAGGGGCCACCTCCAGCAAGAATAAAAGTCCCTAAAGAATAAGCACAAAACAGTACCAGTGGGAACCTACCTCTGTGAACCCTGTCTCCTGTCCAATTCTGCATTCTTCTTCAAGAGCCTTAGAGGCATTCATTCCTGCCTTCATTTCTGCTCAGTCACTCTTAGAATTTCACTTGCGGTCAGGTTTGTTCCTGCTATGGTCCCCCTTCTTCTAGGACATCACTTGATTGATGTAAAGGTTCAGTCATCATGGATGTAATGAACGCAGAATGAATAGGTGACGTCATGTAGCTAGCAATAACAGTTGGCCTTAGTTAGGGTCTCTAATGCTGCAACGAAACACCATGACCAAAAAGCATGTTGGGGAGGAAAAGGTTCATTTGGTTAGCACTTCCAGATCAGAGTCCAATCCATCACAGGTGGACGTCAAGACAGGAACTCAAGCAGGGCTGAAACCTAGAGTCATGAGCTGATGTAGAGACCATGGAGGGGTGCTGCTTACTAGGTTGCTCCCCATCTCTTGCTCAGCCTGCCTTCTTACAGAACCCAGGACTAACACTCCAGGAATGGCACCAGCCACAATGTGCTGGGTTCTTCGCCATTGACCACTGAGACAATGCCTTACAGCTGGATCTCCTGGAGACATTTCCTCACCTGAAGCTCCTTTCTCTCTGATGACTCCAGCTTTTGTCGTTTAGTTGTGAGCCCCTATGCCTTCTCAGACACTGTTACTGACAAAGGGTGGTGGCCAGAGACTTTCAGAAAGTCCCTGAAACTGGTCAGATTCACTAGGTCCCTTTGTCCCCCGGAGTATATAAACACTAAAGACTTCACCTTTGACTCAGACCTTTGGTGACACTGACAGTCCCCTCCATTGTAACAAAAGGTCATAGAGACCAGAAAGGAGACAGGGATTCCTCCAAGATGGGGTCCATGCAGGTTCCACCTAGGTCCTAAGCCTGCTTCTCTGCTGTGTCATTATACCAGTTATTTCCTGAGTCTGCCATTTTGACATCGTAGCAGATGGTCTCATAGCAACACAGTCCCATGCTATTGTAAATGGTGTCATAGCAGTACACCCCTATGACATTGTAAATATTGTCAGAGCAGTATAGTCCCATGCTACTATGAATGGTCTCATAGCAACACAGGCCCACGCTACTGTAAATTCTTTACGGACCACCATTTTTTCTTCTTTGAACATGTACGACAAACTCCAGGAGACTGTTCGATAATCTGGGCAGCTCTGGGTTCTCCCAAGTGGGAAACTGCTGGGGTATTTCACAAGCCTGTATGAAACATGTCTTATAGTAGTTCCAGGGGGTTCCTCAGTGTGGTTAATGCCTTCCCCCCCACTCATTGGTACAGATGAAAACACAGGAACACATCACAGCCTGCACATGACATCCCAGTGCCTTCTCATTTCCATCAAACTGATCGGTGTCACCGTCTGTCTTCAGGTGCCTTTTTCCAATAGCTGAGGGAGACTCTACCTTCTCTGCCTTCCATTTGGCCTCAGTTTCCCTCCCACTCCACCCACTTTGTGCCCTTCACAAGTTACCTGGACAGATTCAATTCAACTGCTCTCTCCTGGCATAGCCGGCTGAAGTCAGGTTTCCAAGCCTGCCTCTTAAGTCTCATGTGCCTGAGATGAAAAGTCTTTTCCACTCCATAAAGGCTGTATAGTCCTTTTTTTCTTTTTTCTTTTTTTCATGCAATAACCAACTTTATTCAGGGCATCGGTGATTTTATATTCTGAGGGTTAAGCAAGTCATAAGCAAAGTTCACCGGAGTTTAGGCTGTATACAGTCACGGGACCAACCATCCTTGGAAACATTTTTTGAATAACAGAAGATGATGGACACTCTGAAGCAAAACCAACTATTAACTACACCTGGGAGAGGCACGGAAGCACATTGGAAAACCAAATCATGTTATGGAAAAACAGAGGTTATGAGACTTTTATCTTGTTTCCTTGCAGTTATCTCACAGTCTCGCAGAATTCTCCACACACAGCTTCATTTTTAGACTGTGTTCTTGACAATTGGCTATAAAATATTTTTTCCGTCCCGCTCCAGCCCAGCTCGCTCCAGCCTACTTATTATATATAAGTACACTCTAGCTATCTTCATACACCCCAGAAGAGGGCTTCAGATCCCATTACAGATGGTTGTGAGCCACCATGTGGTTGCTAGGATTTGAACTCATGACCTCTGGAAGAGCAGTCAGTACTCTTAACTGCTGAGCCATCTCTCCAACCCCCGGCTGTATAGTCTTAACCAGAGGCCTTCACCTCTCTGAACTTCAGGTCTGGACCTGCAAGCTGAGGGTTAAAGGAACTAGGAGGTACCTGACATATCATACAGCTGAGGAGGGACAAGTTCCTATACTTGATTGGTTTTGCAGTTCCTCTTGGGCTTCTGGGGTTCCATGCATTACAGCAGAGACGTATCTATATTTACAGCCTAGACCTCCAAGGAGTTACCAGCCTTCCTGGAAGAGAGTGTGGCATGAAATGCTGAGTTAATTTTGGCTGCTTTTATTCAAGTCCCTCCCAACCTTAGAATTTTCTACAAGCAGGAAATTAATGGAAAGGAAGGCGCTCCCTGTAGGAGCTTTCCCAAGTGTCTCCTCTGGGCGTTGATTCCGTGCAAAGGGTAGTTGTAGGAGGCCTTGCTGGTGGCAGAGCTCTCGGTGTGCCCTGAGGGACTTACTGTCTTTCTGCTGGCCAGGGCATGGGCCCAGCAGAGGGAGGGTGATCCCTCTAGGAGGCTGTTGGGGGGGGGATAGCCTCAAGCTGAGCATTCTGTGTGCCCCAGGGTGTGATAGAGGGGTTAGGAAGTAACGAGATTGAAGTGTCACATCTGTAGGAGTCAGTACAGGGGGACAGTACAGGTGTGATGTGTCTAGGGGAGATAAGAAGAGGGTCTCATCTTCCCTCCATGGAGGCCACCAGCCCCTCCAGCCCCTTCCTCTATGAATGTACTGTTGTGAGACAGACAGAGCATGCACAGCAGGGAACCATCAACAGACCCAAGTCCCATTTGGTGTCTCAATGAGTTTTATTGGAGTTAGTTACTGCAGGAATCTGGGCGAGGGGTTATTACAGGAACAGAAATGTTTCGATGACCGTTTGCATCACCAAAACAGAATAGATGACAGTCATTAAAGCTGGGAACCTGGAGCACTCTGCCCAGCCTGCAGGCAGGCAGCTCAGCAGTTTGGAGAGTGTCCATTTCTAGTGACTTGGTTGCAGGTAGGCCTCCTAGCCTCTGCTTCTTCCAGTGGGGTGGCCTTGTCTGGAGTGACCCACTTTGGCTTTGCAGAGGCTTCTCTGGGTGGCTGTTTGGTTGACTCTGTCATGAGTGGTGACCCGGTGAAATAGCAGAGAAGCAAGCTTAGGAGTTGGGTGGATCCTGCCTGGACCCCATCTTGGGAGAATCCCTCCTTCCTGTTTTCCATTGCCTCTTGTTACAGTGGAGGAGACTGTCAGCCTCACCAAAGGTCTGAGTCAAAGATGAACTCTTTAGTGTTTAAATACACCAGGGACAGAGGGGCCTAGAGAATCTGGCCAGTTTCAAGGACTTCCCGAAAATATTTTGAGTCCTTTATTTCCCATCTTACTCAGCTTCTATGAAGGAGGAATGGAATGTTCTGATCTCTATATCTGTTGCCATACAGCAAGTACCCTGCCGGTCCACGGTTGAGGAACATAGGAAAATGTTGTAGCTTGCAGAATACCTTCTCTCTCTCTGATCCAGCTCCAGAGATGTTTATGCAGCCAGGACTGTTTCACCGATTTTTGTTGTCAACTGGAAAACCCAGTTTGGCTGTCTGTGTGGCTCTTTCCCCATTGGCTTTTTCATGCTTTATGACCTGGTAATACACCACAGAACCATACTAGAGGAGCTGAGTGGAGCCTGCATGGTGACCCCCATCTGGGGACCGCTGTCTCCTTTCCTATATCCAGGACCTCTCGTTACAATGGAGAGGACTGTGAGTCAGACGGCACCAAAAGTCAAGAGTCCAAGGGGAAGAGAGGCAGCTTAGGATCGTATGTGCCTGGAGGCATCCGCTCTTAGATCCAGGAGACCTGAATTCAGGAACTGGCACTGTTGCCTTCTCAGAGGTGTGGGATCCAAAACGCGGGGCTTCATTTCTTGCCTGTGAAAACTTGAAACGACAGGAAGTCGCCTAACTGTGGCTCATCTACGAAGGCTGGTGCATTAATCTACCTGACATATTTGAAACTGTATACACCCAAGTAGTTAGCGTTTGCTAGCATAGAAAGTACCAGGCACACAATAGATGATCAGTAAGTATAAGCACCCATCTACTGATAGGTGAACCAGAAAAGGCCCATTCTACTCTTAGTTGGGTTTTTGTTGTTGTTGTTGTTGTTGTTGTTTTTTTTTTGGCAAGAATTTAAGCTGCCAGACACCCTTATCCCTACAAACCTCATTCTCCTGAGCCCTCCCTCAATTTCCCCAACCTTGCTTTTCTGTCCTAGCAAGTGTTGGCTTGACGATGATTCACAGAATGCGTTTGTAGATCTTTTGAAATTGTTGAGATGAGTGCACTCTGCCCAAGACGTCCAGGTTTAACCCAGGAGCTGGAGAGAATGCTGGAGATTACAGTAGGAAATGGAAAGGATTTACACTTCCTCACCTTGCTCTGCTGGGCTGATGGACTCTTAGGTTTATCCCGTCAAATCCCAATTGGAAGGCTCACTGCCGGAACTTAGCGATAAAGACCTGGGAGCCGGCCATCCCGTGCTCTTTCCACACTCTAATCCCTGCCCTTTCAGTATTTCAGCCTGCGATGCCTACCTGATGCCCACATGCACCGAGAGCCTCTCTGTGCCCAGCATGGCATAATGCTGTCTGTCCCGATGAAAACCTAGGCAGATTTGCAGGTCACCTTTGCTGCAGTTTTATGCCAATGGCTTTCCTCATCTCAGAGAACAACTGCAACTTTACGCTCAAAGCCCCATCCCCAGCAGGTCCAGCAGTCTCCGCTCAACCCCATCCAGACACATCTGTGAAGGAGGTGAAAAAGGATGAAACACAGAGATAGGTCACCAAATGCATCTCGGAAGAGTCCAGTGACTCCCAAGTTGGCTTCCGCCAGGGGTCCTGGTATGAGCATCACTCCTGCTTAAGATGTAGTCTCAGACCTCACTGTCTCAGCTTCAGTCATGCAAGGTGATCAATAAGTTATTAATCTCCATCTTCACTGCCTTCACCATCCTTGCCCAAGGGGACCAATCTATTTTTTTTTCCAGATGAACTGCTCCTGGGTGCAGCCTCTCCTTCATAGATAATTGTTCTCATCTTGAGGGTGGACCTGTCTTGCCTACAGGTCTTGCTATTCCTGGAACTCAAGGGAATTGCAGGGTCAGGGCCATGACTTACCTTTTCTGCTTCCATTTGTTTTGTTTTAATGGAGAATAAATCCCAGAATGTCACTGAACTTGGCTTTGTAGGCTAGAGTGTCCTTGAACTTCAGATGACCCTACCTCCATTTATGCAGAGGTTATAAGTGTGGACCACCATGCCCTGTTTGGGGGAGATAAAGAGCCAACCCAAGGCTTCAAGAATATTGTACTAAAGGAGCTACAGTCCTGCCTTGGGGTTTTATTGCTGTGAATTGATACCACGAGTATAGCAACTCTTATAAAGGACAGCACTTAATTGGGGCTGGCGTACAGTTTGGAGGTTTAGTCCATCATCATCATGGCAGCATGCTCAATAGGCATGGTGCTGGAGAAGGAGCTGAGAGTTCTGCATCTTGATCAATAGGCAGTAGGAAGAGACCATAAGACACTGGCCAGGCTTGAGCATCTGAGACCTCAAGACCTGCCCCCATTGACTTGACATACTTCCTTCCAACAAGGCCACACCGCCTCATTATGCCACTCCCTGTGAGTTTATTGGGGCCATAGTCATTCAAACCACCGCCAGTCCTGACCCAAATCCCTATGTTCTTAAAGGGGACTGAAATAGAGAGCTGAGTTATAGAAGGATGCTCCTTGAATAATTAGCATGCCCAGCATCAGAGGTCCTGGAGTGACCCAAACTAAAAGAGGCCATTGCTTAAGGGAGACAGTGTGTGGAGCAGAGACTGAAGTAAAGGCCACCCAGAGACTGTCCTGCCTGGGGATTCATCCTATAAACAGTCACCAGATCCCTACAGTATGACCAGAAGCATATACCAAAAGGAACATGCCATGGTTGTCTCCGGAGGGGCCCTACCAGAGCCTTACAAATACAGAGGCAGAAACGATCAACCAACCATTGGACTGGGCGTGGGGTCCCCAATGGAGGGGCTGGAGGGTGGTCTAGAGGAGCTGAAGGGGTTTATAGCCCCATGGGAAGAACAATGACTTCAGTCACCCAGACACCCCAAGACTCCCAGGGACTGAACCATCAACCAAGGGGCACACATGGTTCCAGCCAAAAATGTGGCAGAGGAAGGCCTTGTTGGGCATCAGTGGGAGGAGTGGTCCTTGGTCAGGTGAAGGCTCAATAGAAGCTCCAACAAAGGGAAACAGAGGGGGGAGGGAGTGTGTTGGGTGGAGGGGCATATACGTGGAGGCAGGGGGAAGGAGGAGGGGTTGGGGGTCTTTGGGGAGTGGGGAACCTGGGAAAGGTTTTACCATTGGCAATGTAAATGAAGACGATATCCAATGGGGGAAAAAAAGAAACTGGAGGCCCGAGTGAGTGGGGAAGTATGGTGGAGTAGGGGTGGGAGGCGCCGGGGTGGGGGTGGGGGAGGAGACATCATTGTGGAGACAGGGGGAGGAGGTATGAGATGTGGAACAGTCAGAGGGTGGACTGGGAGGGCGATAAAATCTGGAGTGTAAAAAAAATTAAAATTAAAAAAAGAAAGTAAAAAAAAAAAGTCATTGCAAAATACAGATAAATGGGCTTGGCTTTCCCCTGTGTGTGGACCCAAGAGAAGAGTCAGAACATTTTAGCAAAAGCAGCCTCTGAGTGTCTATTAAAAGAGACCACCGTGAGACTCTAAACACGTTACCTGTGCCATGTCCTCAGCAAGTTTGCAGAGTCTTGTCTTCTGAGAACAGTGAGTCTCTTCACAGCTCAGCTCCATCTCCCGACATCTTTCTCACGTGCCCTGCGGGTGCGCGCACCTCTGTGGCCCGCCTTTAGTGGATAGGCGATGAGGGTGATGGCCAGCCTCTTCCTGGCTCAGGTCCATCCTGGATCCTCACCTGGAGCCCAGAGCCTTGCCTTAGAGCAATGGTTCTCACCCTTCCTGATGCCGAGCCCCCTTTAATTATGGTTCCTCAGGTTGTGGTGACCTCCCCAACCGTAAAATTATTTTCATGTCTACTTCAGAACTGTAATTTTGCTACTGTTATGAACTGTAATGTCAATAGCCATGTTTTCCAGTGGCCTTAGGCACCCCTTTGAAAAGATCGTTCAGTCCCCAAAGGGGTTGCAATTCACAGGTTGAGAACTACTGCCTTAGGGGGTAGATAAGAGGCCCCTGATAGTTTCTTCCTGGGAGTTACTCTATCTTGGCATAACAACACCTAGCATAAAAGATAGGCTTGGCGCCAGGACTCTAGGGTGGATGTTCAGGTTCTCAAGGACAGATGAAACCATAGAAGGGACATGAAAGTAGGTGTGTGAAGAGACTTTGTCCTTCAGTAATTTGATGGGTGAGTGTCCCTGGGTCTGGCTTATTCACCAACCTGTAGATATATTCCTTCTGCTCAGCTTGCTGCCAACTCCCACCGCGCACTGCAGGCCCCTTCCACTTGAAGGTTCTCTGTCCCTCAGTCTTCCTGGTCTCTGCTCACTATGCTTCCTGAATGTCTCCCTCTGGACCTCATCAAGAGGCTCTTCTGGGGCCCTTCCCCAGTCCCCACTCTCAGACCCGATCCGTGATTCAGACGGTATTTATCAGAACTCAAGGTGCCAGCCAGTCCTGCTCCGTGGAGAGAGCTGATAATCAACAAAGAGCCACACAGCCAGGAGGCTATAGGGCAGGGATTTTTACCCAAGGCATTCGGCTCTGCTACAGACTCCGCTAGGACTTCTCTGGGCTGCACTTTCTCCTGGAGCTGGAACTTCGCTTGTGACAGTGAGTTATATAGCAAGCAGTTGTGGGCTGTGGCAGTAGCCACTGCCTGCCCCCCCCCCCAGGCTAATAAGCACCCGAACTCTGGTGCCATCGAGGGACTCTTTTTTTTTTTTTTTCTATTTGATTTTGATCAAATTACCTTATTGAATTAGTGGTGCTAATTGGTTCATTGATTGGTACAACCAAGGAGCTATGTTTTCATTCTGAGGTTGAATTTTAATTAGAATTAGCTTTGAAGCACTGGGGGAGCCTGTCGTGCCAACTAACAGATCAGCCTGCTGGCAGAGGCTGCAAAGACCCTAGCATCTGGACAAGAGAGTTCCATGCAGTCCATCACAGCAGGGGCATGGGGGGCTCAGTTTCTACTTGCCTTGGAGACTTGAAGCTTTCCTCCAAACCTGTTCGCTGTTGACTGGTTTGCATGGGCAGAAAAGACTTCTTGTTTACATTGCCAGGATCAGGGATGACATGTACTGGGGGCCTGGTAATTTTGTTTGTTTGTTTGTTTTTGCCAATTGACTGCAGGCTTCTGGCGCAGCATTTGAAGCCAGAGGGACTCGGACCAGGTTTGTGCTGAGGATCGTGCTCTCGACAAATTCTCTGAACCGGGAAGGGCATCACTTCAGAGGACTTTTATTTTTCTGATGCTCACAGCTCAGACCAGCCTCTCACTGTGTCCCTGGTTTGAGGCGGGAGTTCAGAGCACAGCGTGCGGACTGCCTAAAATGTGTTTCCAGAGGGGTCCGGAGCAGGGCCAAGCAGAAGGAGCTGCAGAGCTCTCCTGGGGCTAGCCTTTATTCTGATCCACAAGCATAGATATGGCCCCATGTTGGGGCAGGGGGACCAGCTCTCTGGAGTGGTGGGAGGACTGGCTTTCACTCTGATCTACAGCGCGGGGATGGCCCTGTATGGTGGTGGGCCAGAAGGGAAGGGATTTCTAAGGTGAAGCAACTACTATATGATATGGCAGGAAACTTGAGCAGCAAAGGAACAAGCAGGACTCGTTGATCAGGACCCAGAGCTGGGCTTTCGTTGGGTTGTAAATGAATCCGGTGACCCTTGGGGTCACTTCACTGGACAGGCAGGTTTCAGGTGTTTATTTCTTTGGCTGGGATTCAGACATCCAATGTCCCTCGGGTCCTGTGGATTGTTTTAGAGACACCAAGTGTGACAGCTCTTTCCCAGGCAAAGGGGGAGTTTGGAAGGGACTCAGATCATGGGGTGCTGTGTAAACTTCGAGCAGCCCACTCTTGAGAGTGGTGACACTTGACATTGGTCTGAAGGGAGCATGGGGGGGAGCGGGGTGACTTGCTTTCCCTATGTGAACTGAAGGCAGCCGGATGAAGCTTGGCAGATCTCCAAATTCCTGGGCTAGCTGGGGGAAAAAAAGATCTTTCAAGGAGTAGGGGTCGGCCCACACGTGCCTTCCACCCTACTGTCCCATCTGTGCCTCAGAGTGCCTAACGATATGATATCAACCTTCCCTTCCCAGAAGCCCTCACTCCATCCAAGTGCAGTGTGAACTTCCTACCCAGTGGTCCCCAGAGGAGCTGCTATAAGCATGTGTGAAAGCAACGTCAATTTAGATCCAGCCCCTTGTGACCGTCTTCAACCCTCATACAACAGTCATCCTGATCTGTCTATTCCCCAGGTCTCCTTTGTCAGCCACAGTGTTTATATGTCTCACGTAATTCCTGTAATTGCCTTAGAACACAGGTCCACCTCGAATTAGAACACAGACCATCCCCCCCCACCCCCCCAGCCCCCACCCACTAGAATCAGGCCACACCCTGTTGCAGCTCTCTTAATTTAAGAGAATAAGCCCTACCTCGTTCTCAGGAATTCAAGGCTGTTTTCTTCAGGACCACCACCATGTTTATATATATATATCTCCTACTTCAAGGCCCCACCAGGGCTGCCCATGGTCACAAGGCTCTCCTAATAAAGTTCTGAAGGGTAAAGAGTACGGGTCATCTCTTTTCTCTGAGCTTGCAGTAATTGCTGACACCACCCTTCTTTTGCAGGTGAGAACAGAGGGTCAGAGAAGTGACGTGGCTTTATTCATGGCCATTGAGGTGTTAAATGTCACAGTGGGTAGATTTTTACAAATCAAAGGCTTGGTGGTAGGGAGTAGCTGGTACTCTGGATCTCTCAGCTTTGCTGCGTACAAACAATCCCTAAAGCTTAACTCTAGTAAAGGATTCACTTTCCTGTGGCAAGTGAACTTTATCTCGGCCTATGGCTCAGTCCTGCTCTGGGAGTTTTCTCAGCCTTAATCAGGCTGAGGGCAGTCACTAACTGGGACGTGACTAGCTTCTGTGGTACCTGAAAGGACCACACATCTGTACCTTCTGCCAGAGATGGCGCCGCACATCATTTCCAGAGCGAGGGGCATGGCTGTGTGACCTTGGTGGATCGATTGTGTATTGCCCTCTCCTAAAGCGGGTGGGATAAGAGGCTGGGAATAAAGGTTTGCACAGTACCATTGTCTACCACCCCGTTGGTTGTGTAGCTGGGGGCCCAGGTCTTACCTGTACCTCTGTCATTGGGCTTTAGTGTAACTGTCAGCATCACGATCTACTACTACCTTGGACCTCGGCTTCTCCATCTTAAGGTGGGTTTATAGCTAGAACCTTGAATTCCCTCGCTGAGGGCAACCATAGCGAAATACCTGTAAGCAGCAGGATTACAGGATAGAAATGAGTTCTGGAGGTTAGAAGTCCAAAGTCAAGATGTTAGCTTTGGATCTGGTGAGGCTCCTCCAGACTTGTAGATCTCTCTCCCTCCTCCCTCATGGCCTTTCTTTTCTGCCTGGATATGACTCTGCCCTTTTGTGTTTTCCGATGACACATGACCGACCCACCTCAGCAGTGTTGGGGAAGCATCAGTTCTTGACCTCCTCGTAGCTCACTATTCTTAGCTATAGCAGTGGTGACTGATTCTATTTGTTTGTCCTTCCCAACCTCAACTTCCTTATCTGGGAAGCGAGCACAAGAAAATGGGAAGTGTGCACCACATGGCCAAGAGCAGGTGACGATGGTGGCGGTGACTAATAGTAATGATGGTGGTCACGGTAGTGAGGGTGATGACAGTGGTGACCGTGGTGGTGGTGATGATAGCTGTCATGGTGATGGTTATACAGATTGTGATGACGGTTCAAGATGGATAATCAACCTGATACAGTCTAGACTCACCCGATAAGGATGTATAGATTACTTTGGTCTGGGGGGCATGTCTACAGCGGATGATCTCGATAATCTTAATTGAAGGAGGGATCTCAGCTCACTGTGAGTGGCACCATTCTCTAGGCAAGGGAATATATAAAATACCGCACCAGATGTATAAACTGAGGGTCTGTACATGTTAGGTCTCAAAGAAACTGGAGGTGCCTATTAGCATATCAAAGCAGACTCTGGCCACCAGTCTCAGCCTCAAAAGTACCTGTTACAGAGTCAGGTTCCTCTCAGAACTCACTCCTACCCCTACACTAAATATCAACAGCCCCCCCAGCTCTGCCTCTCTTCCCTTAGCTTCCCTTTCCTGTATATCTCACCATTTTGGCTGTGTGCTACGTTCTCTTTACCCTCTTGGCCTTCTTTTGTCTCCCTCTCTCTTCTCTTCCTCTCTCGCTCTTCCTTCCTCTCTCCCCCCTCATGGTCCCATGTATTCTGCTGGCCGTGCTCAGTCTGGACTAGTCCAGATGCCTCCAACTGTGCCCGCCCTCATATCGACAATAAAAACCCTTCTTCTCAACCGTACCTGGAAGTGATCATGTCCTCGTTTCATTCATTCAGGCACCAAGACGATCAAGTGAGGACGTGGCTGCTCTGAGGTGTGGTTGAGGGGAAGGTTTTTCTTGTAGATATGATGGGGGAAATTTGCCAGAGGCATCAAGAGGAGTAGAGAGCAGGGAGAGAAAGCAGGAGACTAAATACGGCCAGCAGAATGGAGCAGACCATGAGCGGTGGGGGAAGGAAGGAGAGAAGATAACCGAGAGAGAGGAAAATGGGGGGGGGGGGCAAGAGAGCTCATGGCTGGAATGGGGTATAAAGGAGTGAGAAAGAAGGGGAGCTACTTGATAGGGATCCTGAACTTTTTAAGCCTGGAGAAGACGAACCGGGCACAGGCATGCATCCATCAATGCCTTGCTCTCTGCTCTTGACTGACTGTGATATAACCAGCCCCTTCAATTTTTGCTGCCATGACTTCCGCTTCTGTGATGGGTGGTAATCTGGGGAATTATGATCCCAGCCAACCCTTTATCCCCTAAGTTGTTTTAGTAAGGGTATTTGGTCCTAGCATCAGAAAAGAAACTGAGACAGAGGGTCGCCACGATGATGGTGCTGTTCTTTTTGATCATGATAGTGACGGTGGCGGTGTTTCTGGTAATAACGATGGTGAGGGCAATCGTGGTGATAGGCTGAGTTGATATTCATGTTTGTGATGACGATAATCTTGGCGGTGCGCGTAGCGATGAGTATGAGGCAGGGAATAACTATTCGCACAGTAATGTTGGTGATGATAGTGGTCGTGGTGATATTGGTTGTGGTTATGACCATGATGGTGACGAGGGCTGGTCCCCAGACTTTGGATAGCGCTTATAATACACGTCTTCAGTGCTGTCTTTAGTTTGGTCTCTGAATCACCCCAGCCACCGTGGGAGATAAACGCTATTGGCATTCTTTATAGATGGAGAAATTGAGGGGTAACCACATGCTGTGACTCACTAAGGGCCACTGAATTACAGCCCTGGACACCTGGATCCATAGCCAGTGTCCCTAAACACACATGTACCATGAACATCCTGGGCTCTGGGTCACCCACTATTGATGGCAGCCTTCAGCTAACCCAGGTTCAAGACCATGGAAATATTCTAGTGAAAGAGACGGAAGGGCCTGGACTCTCAGAAAGTTCTTTTCCTCCCGGAAAGAAGAATAGCCCGAGGGAGGAAGATATAATGTTTGGTGATACCTCCATCCCTCTCAGAACTTAGGGCACAAGTTCAACCAAACATCAGTCCTCCCTCATTCTCAGATCCAACCTCTTCCCTCTACAAACTACAAGCTCTCTGTTTCCCTCCCCCAGAAAGAATGGTATAGACTCAAAGCTTCATTCTGCCTCCTGCCCCAGTGTGAACTATGACTGTTAAGGTTGGTCCAGTGTCTTTCAAGCCGTCTTTGCCTTCAGCAGCCTCCACACTCAACTGACTGTAATTCCCACTGCTACAGGGACATAATAGGTACCGGGACAGTCCTCCTGTCTGTGAGTTCGATCCTTCCTTCCTTCCTTCCTTCCTTCCTTCCTTCCTTCCTTCCTTCCTTTCTTTCTCAAAGGAAGATTGTCGAGACCCCAAGCAAAGGGTCATGATGGACACACATTAACTCAAGGGCAGGGCGTGACTTCTGCCTTCTTCTGTCCCTGGGAATCAGAGACAAGCTGAATGCTGAAAGCAGGCAGGGGCTACTCATCAACTAACTACAGGGCAGGAGAGTCCCTCCCCCACCTCTAAAACCTCTAAGAGCCCCTCCTCCCCCCTGTGCTGGGTTTCTGCAGCGTTCACAACCCGCCTAATAAATCTCTTACCCGGAAGAACAACCTGTGCTTCCACCCTTGATTCTGAGACACTTGCGTGACTTGCAGCAGGAGCCCGAGTCAGAGGTCATGGCCTTTCACCTAAGACCCTTATCTCTAGCCCAGTCTGTGACCTCATGGTTCAAGGGAAGCTCACATTCTTCCCTTCCCTGGGAGGCTGCTATGCCCTGGAGGTTGGGATGTGTGCTGGGCTCAGCCTGTATTGGTGGGCCCACAGGAAGAGGCTATTCCCTGCTCCCGGCTCTGCTTCCTGCCCTAATCATCCCCCAGGAGTGGGAGGAGCTGGACCCGCCAGGCCAGTGTCCCCAGGTAGTTAGACTCTGGGGCAAGTGCTCCACATTTAACATTTTGGAATCTTAAAAGCCTACTCTCCAGAGATTTGCTGTTTCACTTTTGGACAGGAAGTTGGGACATATGGCTCTCTCACTCTGCCCAGTGCTGTTTTGGGTACTTGGGTGTTTTCCCCTGGCACTGAATGGTTAACAGGGACATCGCTCCACCTCACAAGTTTGTGTTTGCTGTGTAAGGCGGAGCTGGGCAAACTCTAGGAACCCTCTGTTGCTCCTCCAAGCATCTGCCCTCTTGATGCTGAAGCTGAACCCTTCTTTCTGTTTTCCAGATGAAGAAACTGCGACTCAGAGAGGTTATGGAACTCCACTGACTGGGGGGCACTTCCGGTAAGTACCCCATTCTCCTCGACTGCAGAGACTCTGCTCTGATTGTCTGGGATGGCGTTGGGCTGATTGTATCCTCCACCAAAGGCGCTGTGGCTTTTGTGATGTGACCTCATGCAGAACTGTGGGTTTACCAGGAAGAGTGTTGGGGGACCTTTAACAAGAGACGGAGGTTGCGGGAGGGGGGGGGAAGGTTGGGGGGGGGGCTGGAATGTGATGAGGACACTCCAGAGCTCCAGCATTCTGCAGGAGGAATGAGTCCTGGGTGCCTGACAGGAACCCGGGTCCCCAAAATGCCCTCTGAGGACCCAGCTCTCTAGGAAGCAGGACTCTGAACCCACACAGGGACCAGGCACCCCCTCGTGATTTCATCACATCCTACCTCAGCCCACAGAGGTGCCCACAGATACATCTCACTCCCGGTGATACAGTCTTGGGTGGTTGATTGGACAGCTACACTGCTTGGTTGTTTCACTTGTTTGGTTTTTTTGCAAAGCCAAAGGACCGCCCTCCCCAGAAACAATGATTTGCTCACCCAGGGCCAACCAGAAAAGCCAAACTCCAGACTTCAGGTCTCAAAGGACACTGCCCCAAGTGGACTCTACTGTCCGCGAGCTCCTCTTCCCCCTGAGGTCTCAGCACCTGAGAAGTCTGAGAGCTCTCAGCCCTTGGGAGGCACAGGCAGGAAGACCATGGTTCCCAGTCCTGAGTGCTCTCCTGAGTCCCAAGTCACTGTTCTCAACTAGGGCCCAGGGCAAGGCAGACTAGTGAACTCTGATCATACAGATCAGCAGGGGACAGGTCAGCGGGGGACACACAGAAAAACAAGTCAGTTGACCTGCAGTATCTGTCATCTCGTGATTAAGGCAGGAGGGGAAATGCTACAGAACCAGGGAGTGAAGCGAGGTGGCTTTAAAGTGTCAGGAGGACAGTTGGGCAGAGTCACAAATTCAGTGAGGGGGTGATGGTGGTGGCTCTGTCGGTAAAGTCCTGCCTCGTGGGTAGGGAGACCTCAGTTTGATTCCTACGCTCACATTTTCAAAAGCTGCGTACAGTGACACACGCTTGCTCACAGCACCAGGGACACTAAGACATCAGATCCCTGAGGATTTGCTGGCCAGCCAGCATAGCCTAATTGGTGATCCCAGGTCCCTGTCTCAGAACAACAAGGCGGATAGGTCCTTGCAAAAATGACATCTGTCACTGACCTATGGCCTCTGAGTGTGTACCTGCACATACATGTGTGCCTGAATAGACACAAAGTAAAAAAGTCTGAAGAAAAAGCTTCTGGAGTAAGGAGACTGCTCTGAAAACAGCAGTGCGTACAAGGCCCCGAGGCAGGGAACGGACTTGGTCCCCTGTTGCAGTCTTCCACCTTGACTCTGTGTGTCCGGTCTGCCCTCTTCCCACCAACACAGCAACCCCTCCTCTCTGTCTTCCTCTATCTGTCATCTCCAAGTGCCTATAGGATTCAGGGGGAACAAGAAAACTCAGAAAATCCAATGAGAACAGAAGAACAGGGCAAGGCTGTCTCTACCAGGAAGCTATTGGCTGGTCCTTAGTGCGTTGCCCTCGGTGAAATTTGAAACGACTTCGTTTTGTTGCTTCGCGTTGGTTCTCCAAATGCATTTCAGAGATAGGACTGTGAGCCTCTCTGCACATCACTAAGGCAGGCAAGTCATTCCAAGTGGAGCAGAAGGCTCTATTCAGAAAGCAAGGCTGAGTGTTTGTGGGATGCTGGCCTCGGATAAGGGAGGCCCAGCAGGCAGAGGCTGGAGCTACAGGGGTGCAGAGGTAACTGGTAGGCGTGGCTTCTATCCAGATCTTCTTCCCCAACACGTCGTGTCGCTGGCACCTGCCGGGCACCCACTGTCCACTTCCTGCAGCTGGCCATACTATAAGGGATATGCTCAGACAGCCAAAGGACCCCAAGTCCCAGCCTCAACGCCATCACAGACTGGTGGGCATTCCTAAACTGGTTCCATCTTCTCTGCGAACCTCAGATGTTAAAGCAGGGAGGTGGTGCCATTGGAATGTTTCTCTAATCCAGAGATGTGACAAAGCTTGTCTCTGAGGTCTGCAGCGGTGAACAGGGGAATAAGCCCCCTAGCAACATTCTGGGATTTTGTTTCCTGGCCTCTGACTCTTAGCAAAGAAACACCCTGCAAACTGCAAACCCTGACACTCCTTCCCAAGAGGCTTGCAGGCTGGAGCTTTGGACTAGCCTTAATATCTCCAGACCCTCCATGGCCTGGGAATGCACAGGCTGAAACTCCCTTTCTGGGAGTAGTTGAGCAGTTCTTTCCTGGGGAGCCCAGAAGGAATTATTAAACCTTCCGTGAATTGGATTTCAGTCACTTGGAAAAAGAACCATCAGAAAGCCATTCTGTCTGGATCCAGGCTGGGAGGGCCCGTAAGCATTTCATAAGGAACAGGCCAAAACTCCAGCCTGGTGTGATGCAACCCAGCCCCTGCTGCACCCTACCCCAGGGACAGGCTGTGTCTCTGCCAGCAAGCCTGCTTTCCTGAGCATCATCGGATTATCTTCCTCCCTTATGCCTGATGTGAAACAGATCCTCACGAAGGTCAAGAACCCAGTCTCCAGTACAGACTCAGACCCTGGTTGGAGGAGAGTCAGACCCTCCTTGCAGACCCTGGGATAATGAGACTGTTGTGTAGACAGCAGTGTGTGCAAAGGCCCTGAGGCAGGGAGTGTACTTGGGACCCCCACTTCTTTCTTCCAGCTTGACTAATCTGTGTGTTCACTTTTCCACCCCACCCCACCCCCACCATCACCGCCGCCACTTCTCTTTATCTTCCTGTCTGTCATCTATTGTATTGGATGGTGGCAAGGAACAAGAAAAATATGTCGTATGTCCGTTGAATGGAGACAGAACAAAGGTGTCTCTAATGGGCTGCTCTTCGTGAGGACCCGTCATCCTAGCGGCCTTTCCCTATTGGCCATACTGCAGAGAGTTCTTGGCTAATTCGTTCCCCTGGTCTCCAAAATGTAAATGTTTAGAAATTTCCCACTCACTGGCTTGTGTGTTCTTCCTCCCAATATCCACACAGAATCCGTTGGCTTACCGTGGTCCTGTTGATAATGGCTGATTTTATTTTTCAGTCAGGTCGATGTGTTTCGGGTGCCTTCTTTCTAGTAATGGCAAACATCCCAAAGACCCTTGGGGGAGGGGAGGTGGAGACCAGAGGACAGCAGTGCTGAGAGATAGGGTGTTCCGGCTGGGAAGAGTCGGGGACAGAGATCTGCTCTGTCACCAAGGTATATTATTAATAAAAAATATTTGGGTAGGATTGGTTTTTATGTCACGTGTGAGTGAATGTGCTACCCAGTCCTTGCTTCTTGGAGGCTTCAGAGGGTCGTAGGGCTCCACTCTTCCCCAAGTTCTGAGAGGCAAATAAAGGCCTGGACCAAAGCTTGCCCATACAGTGGATTGCACTCTGAGACAGGAACCTTACATGTCGAGTGCCACCATTTGCAACAGGTGGGTGCATAGCCAGGAGCCTGGCCTGCTCGTGAGTGCCAACATGACCCCTGAGAACACAAGAGATGGGAAAGGAAGTCTGCCAATATGGCGGCACTGGAAAAAAACAGTTACTATGTGAAGTCTGAATGATTTAAAACAGAAACAAAAAACAAAAACTATGTGTGTGTGTGTGTGTGTGTGTGTGTGTGTGTGTGTATCAGCCCCAGTTTCCTTCTTTGTAAAACACACATGGCCCCTGCTGTCCAGGTGATTATGAAAGGCATTCCTGGTCTTTCTTCTAGGAGCAGAGTGGGAACGGTGAAAGACAGTTGGGGGAGGGGTGGAAAGGAGGACGGGGTTGGGGGGGCTGGGGGGTGGCGAGGCTTAGCTTCAGGCCCTCCCTTTCAGCTCTGCACAACCCATGATGATCACTGATCCCTGTGTGGTCTAGAGCATGAAGATGCACAGGCCATAGAGACAGTTCTCTGGTCTGTCCTAGGATATGTCGTTTGCCCCACCCACCATCCTGATTTGACTGGATCTGTCAGGGAGAGCCCCTGGCCAGAGCAGACAGCTTGTGCAAGTTCCTGGTCCTGTTAGCTTGAGGAGTCCCTTAGAGCCAGCGTGGCTGGGATATATTTGTTTAATGTTTCTTAGTCACTGCTTATCTTCCTGATGACAAAAATACATTTTCCCAGGGGAAGGCCTTTTTCTTCATGTGCCAGTCATCCCAACACGTGTCACAGCAGAGACATGGTAGAGACACCGCAAATACTTTAGTAACCATGGAACTAATGCCTTCATGGGAATTCAAGGTGTGTTTAAGTATCAATATATTTTATTTATTCTCTGAGGATTTAACATATATGTATAATGTATTTTGATCATATCTACCCTACTCCCGTCTAACTCTTCCCAGACCTCCCAACTTGATGTCATCTTTTGACATTTTCTTAATTTGTAGCCATTTATGTTCAGTTAGTTTCGCCCTTGTTAAGTGTAAGATGATCCACTGAAGCGTGGACGACCTACCAGAGGCCACGCTCCTGAAGAAAATCGATTCTTCTTCCTGAGTGACCATCAAGTAGCAATAGCATCTCAGCTAGAAGTGTGGGCCTATGAGCACACACGAGGGTGCATGTACAACTCACCCCACACATCCACACACACACACAGTGCTGTATCAACTGGCTGTGATCCTATGCAGAGAGCCACAGCTGTTATTGATTCACGAGTACAGTGGTCCTGACAAGTTGAGAAAACATTGTTTTCTCCCTGGCTTTTGTGAACTGTCTCTTTACAGTTGGTTTTTTTTGTTTGATTGGTTTGGTTTGGTTTTTTGGGGTTTTTTGTTTTTTGGTTTTTTTTGGAGAAGTTTTGTTTTGTTTTGTTTTGTTTTGTTTTCTTTGCAATATACCCTAGCCTTTAAAGGGAGGAGGTGTGATACACATGATACATTTTGGTGTATTATAGATGTTGTGTGCATGTGTGGATGCATACTCTTGAATGCGAGCACGCATGTGTACCTGTGCGTATACATATG
>OZ030022.1:38582500-38710000 GCA_964023405.1 Apodemus agrarius
ATGTTTCCTGATT
This sequence comes from Apodemus agrarius, assembly GCA_964023405.1. Lineage (NCBI taxonomy): Eukaryota > Metazoa > Chordata > Mammalia > Rodentia > Muridae > Apodemus > Apodemus agrarius. The sequence continues at coordinate 38,582,514 of OZ030022.1, forward strand.
AAATGAGGTTTCAGATACCCTGTTTTCAAAACTTATAGATGCTGATATCTAGTAGTGACTTCAAATAGAACCTGATTTCTTTAAGGTTTGGCCTACATTGTACATCTCCTCCAGACAGTGCACCTGATACATGAACAGAAGTATCTATTACTGGAAAGACACTATCAGAAGGCCTTCTACAGGGTTCTGTTAAAAAGTTTCTGGTTCACTGTCAAGCCATCTACAAAATTATACATTACCTCATAAAACAAAACGTATGTTAACCATGATGTAAAATATTTTTCCTCCTTAACTTTCTCTCGTAATGTTCATTCTAAGGGTACAATAGAAGAAATTCAATGGCCAACTTCTAAACTTAAATTGGATGATAAACTTTGAATTCATGAACCATACAAATGGCTATATATAATATATAATAATACAAATGGATATATAATCTTATAGTAGACAATGGTGTACATCTTATAGTAGACAATGTCTACAGAAGAAATTAATCATCAATCATGTTGATGCTAAAGTCTGAGCAAGGATTCTATGATGGTTTTCTTGCCTGTTCTCTTCCTCTCATAAGGGCAAAGGTATCCTAATTATTTTTTTTGATGTATTCTATCAGTACTATTAATGGTCTCACCTTTTTGTGTTAAAGGTAATCCTTGCTCATATTACAAGCTCCAAAGATATGCACCCCACCAAATGAGTATCTCATGCTCTGGAACTGTGCAGCCAGTTAAGTTTTGTCATCACTGCTTAGATAGACCTTCCTTGAGCCACTATGGCTACTCCCTACAGTGTCACCCTTTATCGAAGTAACTAAGAGTTGGCATCATTCTCAAATACACTCACAGTAGTTAGTGTGCATTCTATGTGTGCTGTGTGTGAAAGACAAGGAGTTACACAGACTCCCTGGTAGTCAGACAGATACAGAGAGGGACCATGGTTAGCTAATAAAGGTGGCAAATTTGCAATATTTCCAATTCTTCCTTTCCTTCCTGACTTGAGAAAAAGGCTACCAGTCCTTCTGCTGATGTTCAAGGCCAGATTAGAAAATGTCACTTAACAGTTGAGGACTAATCAACCATCCTGTCTTCAAACAGACCTACCTAAAGTAAGGAAAAAGAAGCTCGTCTCCAACATTAATGAACTAATGATTGATCAAGCCTACCCTACTTTCTTACACAGCAATGAAATAAGTCATGATTTTTTAAAATGTTTGTTATTCTGGGTCATTTTAAATGAATGTGTGCATCTTTAACAAGACCTATGAATACAGAACATCTCTACATGCTCCTTTGTAACTATGAACTAGTTTGCACATTGTACCTGAGCTCACATACATGGCTGTTAAGAAGCAATGTTGGAATATGCAAACAATGATGCAAGATGCAGATATGTCATGGTGTGGATCATGAATAACTTCTGAGAAACCTGTAGTGAGGTTTGGTTTGCAAAGATTAGAAACTTTGAGAGGGATGGCATCTCAGAAAAAAAATAGGACATTAAGTGAAATAGAAAACCAGCACAAAAGATAACTGAACATTCCTCAAAGAGAAAGAGAAATGTTTTATTTTAAACCTCATTTGTCCCTTAAATTCTGATCAAATGATAAAATCTTCTAACCCTGTTTATTGCTAACAATCTTAGAATTTTTGTTAAATTCAGCTCCAAGAATTTATCAACCCTCAAATAGGTACCATGAGTTATGAAAGATGTTCTTTGAGCTACAGAGACAATTAACAGACTGCCCCTTGCCTTCTTATTGAGACAGGATCTCTAGTCATTTGACTACTGCTCCTCTTCCTTAAGGTGGATTGGCACAGACAAAGCTTCCATCAGCTGTCAGTACATGTAGATCAAACCACAGTCAATACAGAGTGAGTTGCTCTGCATTCGCATCCCACTGTTTGGAATTTCTCACCCTGTTGTGGGTTTCTAATTTTAATCGCACCTCAGTTCAAACATCACATTTATACAAAGGAGTTTCCAAACCAACTTATTTGAAATAAATTACTCCTTTCAGTAAATTTCCACTTTGTGTTTTAAATTTTGATGCTTCATGTCACCTTTCAGATTTACTTTTCTCTTTGTTTTGTTAACTTAATTAAAATATTTGGATGGTGTAATACTTGTGCATGAAACACTGTGATTCTATTCAACCCCCAGCACTCACTTTTTCATCCCTTTCACTGGACCTTATCCACTTTCCCTTTCTCCTTCCTTCCCTCCCTCCCTTCCATTTTTTTCTGTTCCCCACGCAGGCCAAAAGTTGTTTTAAGTGGTTGTTTTCTTTCTCTGGAAAGTATGATTCACAAAAGCCATATCTTTGCTGCTTTAGGTATTTACCCAAATGCACACACTTTCCTGTCCTTCTACCTAGTTTTCCTATAATTTTGAATCTGGATCATTAAGACAGTTGCTACCCTGGTAGCTATCTGGGCTATTCTCCGAGATGCTCTTAATATGACTTCATCTGTTCACTAAACTGACTTGCAGTATCCACTCCCCAGAAGACATTAAAAGTACAATAGGACATTTAGAGAAGTAAACTCAAAATTCACCCATGTCTTTAGCACTGACTGTCATGATTGCTTTAGCTATAGCAACCAGAAAGCAGCTGAGTGACCCTTTCCCAACAGTTTACTTTTTGAAACAGGTGTCACATGTGTATTTCCTTTTATAATTTGACCCACTTGAGCAGAGGGGGAGCAAGGTTTATGTCCAAAATTACCTCTAACTTACCACATGAAGATCTGCACTCTGACTAAATAAAATGGATAGAAACATGCAAATGAGATGCCCAAAGGCTGTGCTCATAATAAACTAATTAATTGGTTTTTACAGTGTGGTAAGCTACAGTGTTAAGTGAAGTGAAGAAACACATATTGAAAGTTGTGGAAGTTGACAAACTGGAGAGGTCCACATGAGCTTTTCCTGCTCAAGCTGTGCATAATTTGTAGATGAAACTCTTGAAGTAGATCCAGGACAAAAATCTCCCACACAGATTTGAATTCAACACTCACTTTTGCACATGATAAATGATTTATAAAAAAACAAAAATTTTAAAAACTGGGCTAAAATATGTCAATGAATACTAGAAAAACAGTACTTTTTAGGCACTATTCATAATACATTACACAATACCATGATGCCAGAAAGCAGCACAAAGCTACATTTGGAGAAAGACAAAAATTTTTTGAAAATAACTTCTTGATACCAAACGAAGAAAGACAAAAACAAAATTCAGTAATAAATCTAAATAGAAGCGATTATAAAGGAAAAATGCAATCTCAAACTTGTGGGATTCACAGAAGTATAAATGTGTAATATGTAGGCTAATTGCATGTTTTAGAAGGTAAGAAAGACTAAATGACCTCTGTGATCAGTAATGAATATACCAGCTGTGGATTACTGCAGAGGCTGAAGTTCTGAGCAGAGCCAGCAGAAAGTACAGTGTCTGGAGCTGCCTTTCTACTACATGTGGCTTGCTACCGGGCATGATTGAGAGATCCCTGGGGATTACTCCATTCCCCAGTCTCCTCCCTTCCAAAGGATGGTTTACTGCTTTACAGCAGGATGTGATCTGTAAGCACCAAGACCATCAGGCAAGGTAACATATTCCCTGTTTCCTCAGCCAGTTTAACCCAATTTATCCTGGGAAGAGGACAGAACCTCTCAAGACACCCTGCCAACTGTGATGGGCTATTCAAAGACCCAATCTTGTGTATGTAACCACAGCTGCTGCAAGTTCAATGTGCAGTGGTTATGTCATAACAAGGAACTAGCCTTCCATATTATTTCTCATATCTTAGATGATGTTACCAAGATGTCATGTGAAGGCTAAACATTCATTAGTCACTGGTTCGCAACATGTCAACCAGTTATAAGTTCCTGTATTAATCACCTGTCATTGTAGAAGAATTTTAATCCAACAAGATTTCTGCTCTGTCAAAGAATCACATCTAAAGATCTCCTAGGTCTGTGTGATCTGACTGGACTACAGATACATCTTTACTATCAGGAGAAAAAGTAAGCATATCTTTCAGTTCAAGGCTATCCTGGTATAGAACAAGTTTCAGGGCTGGAGAGATGGCTCAGTGGTAAAGAGCACTGACTGCTCTTCCAAACATCCTGAGTTCAAATTCCAGCCACATGGTGGCTTGCAACCATCTGTAATGAGATCTGTCACCCTCTTCTGATGCCTCTGTCTGAAGACAGCTACATGTACTTATATATAATAATAAACAAAATCTTTAAAAAAAAACAAGTTTCAGGTTAAGAAAAGCTTAGGTCCAGGAGTGGGTACACATCTTTAATCTCAGCACTCAGGAGACTGAGGATGTAGTCGTATTTAATATGCTTTAGTCAGCTCAATGGCTGGGCCCCTCCCAAATTTCCATGTTGCCAATGTCTCTTCTTCATTACTCCCGAGTTGTTACTTTCTAAAATCTAAATTCCATCTTTGCTATTCTAGACCCAATGGGTAGTGGGGAGGTTGGGGTTATTCTTCCCACGTCTTACATGATTAGTATGCCTCTCTTCCTGCTACTCTCAAGCCTGGATCTTATTCCTGTCATGGGGTGCCAATTCTCCCTCTTCTTCTGTCCCCTTGCCAGAGAATCCTAAGGACCCACCTCTTGTCTTTCTGCCCAGCCACTGACCAGAAGCAACTTTATTCACCAATCACAATCACCTGGGAGAGGGACCCTCAGCATCTTACATGTGGAATTCTCATGTAATTTGGGAATCCAAACAACATGATACAAGCATTAAACCAAATCCACAAGACAGTTCAGATTTAAGAAGTTGGGAGTTGAAAACAGGCCACATGCAATTGAGTTGAGTCGAGTTCAGTCAATTGAGGCAGTTGAGTTCAATGAGTCAGTACAGTAGAATTGAGTTCCAGCAGCTCAGTGCAGTTCAGCAGAGGCAAGTAAAGCCAAAGAATAAAAGGGAGTCCAAAGATTAGAACGGTTTGCTAAAGTTAGTTTGAGGCCAAGCAGAGCAAGAAGTCAGAAGCTAAGAGAAGTCAGTTTGAATCAATCAGCATGGAGAGGAGTTTGAGCCAGAACTGCTGAGTTGAACTTGCCAGCCAGAGTTCAGAAAGAACTAAATAGAAAATGTAAGCTTATTCATCAGTAAGCTTTGATGATGACAATTACTTTGTGTAAGTAAATGTTACTTTTATCTGCCATTGCAGAAATAATATCCTCTGGCCAAAGTTGAGAGCAGCCCTAGTTCATGAGTATAACACAAAAATTTAGAAGGCACTTTCCCAACATTCCCATTGAATAAAACAACAGTAGAAAGGTTCCCTAGGCCTATGACCTACCCAGAGCAATACCCTGGGTTATTTAAGGATATCTTTGAGACACCTTTGAACAAGTAGATGTAACCCAATCTTGTTACTAGAAGTTTCATTTGGTGACAAAAGATGGCTAGTTGACAACCTGTCTCCCACATTATTCAACAATTTCATTTAGATATCCTTTTTTTTTATTTTTTTTATTGTATATATTCTATATTTACAATTCATTTCCCTTTTTCTGGTTCCCCACCCCCAAAGGTCCCACATGTCCTTTTCCCTCCCCCTGCTCCTGCATCCACCCCCTCCCACTTTACTGTTCTTGTACTCTCCCACAATGATGTTTTGGTCCATTCTAGCACCAGTGTCCACTCCTTTCTTCTTGTGAGACATCACTTGATATGTGATTTGTGTCTTTGGTGTTCTAAGCTTCTAGGCTAATATCCACTTATCAGTGACTGTATACCATGGGTATTCTTTTGAGACTGGGTCACCTCACTTAGTATGACATTCTCCAGCTCCATCCATTTCTCTAAGAATTTCATGAATTCATTGTTTCTAATGGCTGAATAGTACTCCATTGTGTATATATACCACATTTTTTGTATCCATTCTTCTGTTGAGGGACATCTGGGTTCTTTCCAGCTTCTGGCTATTATATATAAAGCTGCTATGAACATAGTGGAGCATGTATCCTTATTGCATGCTGGTGAATCTTCTGGGTATATTCCCAGGAGTGGTATGGCTGGGTCCTCCGGAAGTATCACACCCAGTTTTCTGAGGAACCGCCATACTGATTTCCAGAGTGGTTGTACCAGCTTGCATTCCCACCAGCAGTGGAGGAGTGTTCCTCTTTCTCCACATCCTCGCCAACACCTGATGTCTTCTGAGTTTTTAATCTTAGCCATTCTGACTGGTGTGAGGTGAAATCTCAGGGTTGTTTTAATTTGCATTTCCCTAATGACTAGTGATGTTGAACATTTTTTAAGGTGTTTCTCAGCCATCCGAATTTCTTCAGGTGAAAAGACTCTGTTTAGCTCTGTACCCCATTTTTGGATAGGGTTATTTGGTTTTCTGGGGTCTAACCTCTTGAGTTCTTTGTATACATTGGAGATTAGCCCTCTGTCGGATGTGGGGTTGGTGAAGATTTTTTCCCAATTTCTTGGTTGCCGATTTATCCTTTTGACAGTGTCTTTTGCCTTACAGAAACTTTGTAGTTTTATGAGGTCCCATTTGTCTATTCTTGCTCTTAGAGCATAAGCAATTGGTGTTCTGTTCAGGAATTTTTCCCCTGAGCCAATGTCCTCAAGGGTCTTCCCCAGTTTCTTTTCTATTAGTTTTAGTGTGTCTGGTTTTATGTGGAGGTCTTTGATCCACTTGGAGTTGAGCTTAGTGCAAGGAGATAAGAGTGGATCAATTCTCATTCTTCCGCATGTTGACCTCCAGTTGAGCCAGCACCATCTGTTGAAAAGGCTATCTTTTTTCCACTGGATGTTTTCAGCTCCTTTGTCGAAGATCAATTGGCCATAGATGTGTAGGTTCAATTCTGGGTCTTCGATCCTATTCCATTGATCCGCTTCCCTGTCACTGAACCAATACCATGCAGTTTTTAATACCACTGCTCTGTAATATTGCTTGAGGTCCGGGATATTGATTCCCCCAGAAGTTCTTTTGCTGTTGATGATAGTTTTAGCTATCCTGGGTTTTTTGTTATTCCAGATGAATTTGAGAATTGCTCTTTCTAGCTCTATGAAGAACTGAGTTGGGATTTTGATGGGAATTGCATTGAATCTGTATATTGCTTTGGGCAAGATTGCCATTTTGACTATATTAGTCCTGCCAACCCACGAGCATGGAAGATTTTCCCATTTTCTGATGTCTTCTTCAATTTCCCTTTTCAGAGACCTGAAGTTTTTGTCGTATAAATCTTTCACATGTTTGGTTAGCGTCACTCCAAGATACTTTATATCATTTGTGGCTATTGTGAAGGGTGTCATTTCCCTAATTTCTTTCTCGGCCTGCTTATCCTTCGCGTATAGGAAGGCTACTGATTTACTTGAGTTGATTTTATAGCCAGCCACTTTGCTGAAGTTGTTTATCAGTTGCAGGAGTTCTCTGGTGGAGGTTTTTGGGTCACTTAAGTAAACTATCATATCATCTGCAAATAGTGATAGTTTGACTTCTTCCTTTCCGATTTGTATCCCTTTGACTTCCCTCTGTTGTCGATCCTTTTTATATGTATGCATTTTAGGAAACTTCTAGCATATTAGTTTCCTCTTCTACCCCTCAACTGTCTCCTAATTTTAGCTATATCTCCCTTTATTCCCTCCCTAATGCCCTACTTTCCTCCCTCTGGGCATCTGAGTTTGGGAATACTGTAATTCTAGGTGCTGATATATAGTCTTGTCATTGTTGGGTGTCTTGGTTTCTGTTGCCATGTCTGATTCTTAGGAGAGTTTTTTGGCTGTATATTGTCTGGTAAAAAGGTTTTCTGGAATCTAGATAGGTGTGGCCACTAGGAATTCCAAATAAAATTTGTTTCTAGGTATTGGAATCTGATGCTTAGAAATGGGGAATAAGGGATTCACAGGACGAAAGAAATCAGTATGTTCCATAGGCTCTGTTTAGCCTCCTGAAATTTGGAGCAGAGAGCAAGAAGACCTAGCAGGTAGTTTGTTACATATCTGGGGATTAAACTCAGGGACTGGTCTTGGAAGGATGAAGGGAGACATGAAGATTTGCAGTTAACCTACATGCTTCTCTGGCTGGAGTGATCTGTGGTTTGACAATGAATGCCTCTTTGAGTAGAACTTGGATAAAACAAAGAGTAGAGAAAGGGAAGTTAGAAGTGGAAGATACATGTGTTCTACTTGAGATGGGATGGTAGCAGGGGTTCTTTTTCAGAGCTAGAGATGAGACTGGAGGATTGGATTTGGAGAAGAGGAAGAGCAGATGAAGACCTGCAGTCAGCTTCCTTTCCCTGACCAGAGTGTCCTGTTGGTTTGCCGGAAGTGCATGCTAGAGTTGAAAGCTGGGATAAAGCAATGAATGGGTAGAAAGGAAGTAAGGAGAAGATCTGTGTGGTTGGCTGGAGGTGAGGAATGACAGATCACAGAAAATGGTCTACTATAGAGCTGGGGGTGAGACTGAGAGTTGAACTTAAAATAGCTGAGGAAGAGTTTAATATCTATAGTCAGTCTACCTTTGTCCTTGCCTAGAGTGGCCTGTGAGTTCCCAGGGAATGCTGTCTGGAGCTAGGGGGCTTCTTTTGTTTGTCCTTACACAAAGGATATTTATTATATGATTTATGATATGATACACTGTGATATAAGTTATGCTATGGCATGTAAAGTGATGGCAGTGTCTTCTAAAAGAAGGGTTTCTGGGTTTGGAGTCATCAGTTGTTATGAGGATTGTGTTCCACTTCTTATAAGTTCTGACCTTTGCTTGTGCTTATCAGATATTGAATGAAGACACAGAAATTAATTCATGGACTTGCATAGCCATTACCTTGCTTATTTCCAGAACCCAGAATGAGATACATCAGATAAAAGAGGCTCATAAAGTCAGCATCTGGCCTCTCTGTATACATGAATGTACACCAAGACACAAATACACATACCCAGGCATATAGCACAAATGCCCAAATAAAGAAAAAATAACTTCTCCAAACAAACTTGTAAAGAAGTCATCATTTGTGTCTTTATTTACAAGTAAGAAAACTAGGGAACAGAGCACACCAGATAGTCATCTTCAATGCACTATTTCTGAGATACAGAGAAATAAGGACTTTACAGGAATTTTCCCAAAATTAGCATCATAGATGATCATGTAAACCACAGGAATGGACAAGGTTTAAGGAGAGATATGTAAAGTAAGAAGTCAGCATTGTTTCTAGGTTCCTCTGAAATATAGAGATGAACTGAGATGAGGTAATTGTAGAGGTCACCAAGGAAACTAGAAGGAATCCAGACCTATGTGTCATAGAAGCCAAGAAATAGCGTACATAATAAGCCCCCCATTGCTAAGTTCACAAATGATCCCACATTCCTCTTTGATAAAGGATCCAAGGAGGATGAAGAAAAATGGTCACTCAAGGATAATTGTATCCTGTCACCTTGGGCTTGCCTACAGTTGTTATTATGGAGCCTTACAAGGGTCATTCTTTCTGTTGGTTTTGCATGTCTGAATATATAAATCAGAGTTGCTTCTTACATGAACTGTGCATAGATAGATATACATTAGCATGCTTCAGTTGCTAAACAAAGAGCCACCAACTGAGCAAGATTAACAATAACACTTCATCATTCCACATAAGTAGCTTCTTTCAGGACACACAGGTTGGAAAAGGGCATGTTCTGAGCCAAGAGTCCTCCTTGTTAGATGATATTTTGTATGGCTCCTGAGGAGGACTGTTCCATTCTAGAGACAAGTAATTGCAAAGCAGGGTGCTCACAGGACCATGAAAAAGGAATTGTGTAAGTCTCTCTTGTAGCTTCTGGTAATTCCTTGGCTGTCACAGTACAACTCCAATTTCCACAGAGCATTCTTTGTGTATTGTTTGACTCCAGATTTCTCATTTTTATGAAGATATTTGTCATATTGATTAGAAGTACATGTTGCTCTGGCATGACCTCATTATAAATAATTACATCTATGATGGCCCTATAATGATATGGTGCATCCTGAGGAACAACCTCAGTGAATAAATCTTGGAAGGGATAAAATTCTAGCCATCACAGCATGCACATTCCTTCAACTTAGACATCATTCCTTCCTTCTAATGATCAAAGTCAGCATATGAATCCATATAGAACCGCAGCTAAATGGATGAGCTCTCTGTTCAGACTGTCACTTATCAGCTTTGTGATTCGAGATAAATTACTTTCACTCTCTGTTCTCTGCTTTTTCATTTCTGTACGTTAACAGCAATAGTTCCCAGTGTGTCAGCTGCTATAAGAAATAAATGAAATGAACGGAATGACTGAAGCTCAAACTTGACATTACAAATGCCTCCTGCTCTGGATACATTTTCTCTGCCGAACAGCTTCATCTATGAGATGTTCATAAGGGGGTACATGAGAGGTTTTAGTCTCTAAAGTATGTTCCTGTATTTGCCATAATTTGTTTCATATTGAATCCCATGTAGCACACCAAGCTTTTAGTCTTAATTTCCAATCTATGAAGGTGCTAAAGAAAAGAGAAACTGACTTGCTCAAAAAAAGTATCAAGTAGCAGAGGCAAAAAAAAAAAAAAAAAAACAGGACCCAGGGAATGCAATTATGAGGTAGGCTGTCTTAAATCCACATCAACTGAAATTTAAGCAGATTAAATATTAAGGACCTATAGAGACCCACACTCTATTTTGATGAAGGCAGTGTTTATATGAGTTAACCCTTGCGAAGAAAATACATATCAAGACAGAATTGCTATGTATAGATGTACTGTCTCATATTTTTAAAATTCCAAATCAGTCCAATTTTCAAATGTTTAGTACCAATATTATTAAATGTGTCTCTAATATGCTACATTCCTGCAACCTTTAGAGAGATGATGGCTGAAAATTGCATGAGTTACTCAGCCCTTCTGAAAATCATGGGAAGAAAAGTAATAGATTATGTTAGCTTTTGGGATTCACCTACAAATGAAAAGAATCCTTTCTGTGAAACCTCCTGCAAGGCTTTCAGCATGGACACCACAGGCCGATGATGCTGAAATTGCTCTGCCTTAGCAATTAGAACTCCTGTGGTGCCCAAGGCTTCCAATTATAGCAGGGAAGTAGGATAATAATATGGGAAGTTATCCTGATCGAAATATCTTACTAAGTTCAGTGAAAATTAAGCTTGAATAATGCTAAAGTGTGAAATCCCAATTAGACATTCAGTTCTGAGGAGAGAGACACTTTTCTTGAAGCCACTTGTGATGTTTTTTTCTCACCTTAAAAATATTGGGCATGAACTCCCAGAAATGCCTGGAAATGCAGTTCTAAATATGAACAGATAGGGTGGAAAAACTCTGGCATTGTAGAATGGTTCTCTACCAAGGTAACTGTTTTTTACTTCAAATGTATTGAAAGGAGATGTAGCACAGAAGGAAAATTGGTCTTATTAGGAGCTTTTCTGTAACTGTAGTAAAAATTAACATACAGAATGACTTAGGAAAGGAAGAGTTTATTTGATCCAGAGACGGCCCCACCTAGGGATCCATCACATTTGCTGACACCAAACCCAGATACTATTGCTGATGCCAAGAAGTGCTTACTGACAGGAGCCAGGTATAGTTGTCCCTTGAGAGGCTTTGCCAGAGCCTGACCAATACAGATGAGGGTGTACACAGTCAAACATTGAACTGAGTGAGGGGACCCCAATGGAGAACTTAGGGCATGGACTGCAGGAGCTGAAGGGGTCTTTCAACTTCATAGTAAGAACAACAATATTAACCAACCAGAACCCCTAAATCTCCCAGGAAATAAACCACCAACAAAAGAGTAAATGGGTGGTAACCATGACACTAGCTGGATATGTATCAGAGGATTGCCTTATCTGGGATAACTGGGAAGGGACCCCTTTGGTCCCATGGAAGCTTGATAACCCAGGATAGGGGAATGCTAGGTTACCAAGGTAGGAGTGGGTGGGCAGATGGGGAGCACCCTCATGGAGGCAGGGTGGGGGGGAGATAGGGGGCTTGTTGAGAGGAAACTGGGAAGCGGGATAATGTTTGAAATGTAAATAAAGTAATCAATTAAAAAAGAGCTCCTCATATTGAGAAGCTAAGGCCTGCCCCCAGTTATATACTTCGTTCTGCAATGCCACACCACTGCCCCACACAGTGCCACTCCCAAGGGACCAAGAGTTCAAATGTCTATGCCTGTGGGAATATTTGACATTCAAACTACCACACAGACTCCCTCAGAACACAAGGCTTTGGATCTCAGCAATGCTATTTTTATGACTATCAGACTCAGAGGACTGAGCTAACTCTGTGTGCACCCTGCCTTCTTTTCCAGTTACTGTCATCACAACACTGCTACATCTTCCATTGTGCAGCACAAGCTCTATGATGTGGTGGTGCTAGTACTCTTAGAAGGAAGAAGCTATTAGTCTTCCCTTCCCAACTTGGGATTCCTAAATCAATGCAAACTCAATAAATACATACATGTGTACTTTTACATATGTTATAATCTATGAACCCCATGACTATGCTGCCTTGAAGGGTAATTTAGGACCCAAAATTAAGGAAGTGTGAAAATTATTCTAATAAGGTAAAAAAAATTGACAAAGCTGTAGCATATATGTATAAGAACACATATACAATCCCTGCACAATGCAAAACCAAACATTATTCAGCTATATGTATGCACAAGCATAATATATATGCATTCATATATGCATGCACAAAAGAACCCTCAAGCATATATACTAGCACATACATACACAGAAACTACAAACATACATACACAAGTTCGTACTTTTCTCTTTATGCATAAATGATGAGGAACTTATCATGCAATAACATTTTAACCAATGGGAAATAAAATGATTAGAAATAAAATCCACCAGGTCTACCTAGCCTCCCAAGCATTGATATTAAAGGTCTGTGTCACCCGGACTGGCCTAACTATGTTTATTAATTGTTTCTTTGTCAGTCTCATGCATGAATGTAACATTCTGGCAATGCCTATCTCCCCACTCTCATCCTTTTCCTACCTCTACCAGCCTCTCCTCCCATCAAGTCCCATCTCTCACTCATGTTATTTATTTTTACTTTGTGTAAGAGGAAAGGAAATACTTTAAGAATTGCATGATGGAGAGAGGGATGTAAAAGATCTTGCGGGCATGCTGTGGCCATGGTCCTCTTGAACTCATAGTACCTGAAAGATCCCCCATAAGGTCTGCATAAGAGTGAGCCCCTATAGATGCAGTCATCACAGATGGAGAAGTGGGATATGGTCCTGCTCCATCCAGAAGTACTAACAATGGCCAATGGTAAAGTCATTGTTCTCAATAGCAAAACAACTGGTGAGCTACCCAGGTTACAGTAGATACCTTCACACCCACGACCTCATGGGGAATCCTAGCTAATATCAGTGGATTGTAAAACCTAAATAGTTTAAAAAATCATATTGTGATGGGGCTATTTCTATATGACAATCATAGTTAAACCACAGTGCACCATGTTTGAATTATGTAGTTTTGTTGTTGCAACAAAATACCTTACAAAAGCAACTTTAGGAAAGAAAGGTTTATTCTGGTCACAGTTTGAGGGATAGTCCATCATGATGAGGAATGCATGGTGTCAGGAGTTTGAGGCTGCTACTCACACTGTATCACCAGTCGGGAAACAGAAAGCAATAGGTGTTGATGCTTAGATAGTGTTTTCCTTTGTATGCACTCAGCGGCCATAGCCGGTGGGGTGGTGCCGTTTACATTGAGGAAGATTCTTTTCATTTCAGTTGTACTCTAGATAATCCCATACAGTCATGCACAGTTTTATCTCCAAGATGATTTTACATCATGTCAATTCGATGGTTAATATAAAACATCACAGTGATACGTTTATAACCCACTATAGTAATCATACATCATATTCTGTGTAACCAGTTCTTTCAATTGCCTTCAAATTCTCCAGCTTACTTCTTATGTATTGCATAGATCAGTAATTCAAGATACTGAAGGGCTTGTGGCTTTTCCAAGTCAACACAGGCATAGAAAGTCTCCAACTTGAACCCAGTTTCTCTTTAATATGTTTATTTTCTGAAATATGCTTTTTTAAAAATTTCAGTCCAAGAAGAGCATTCCTCTTGAGTATTCCTAGCCCTGTGGAAGTTTTTTAACATATGTTTGAGCTGTTTGAGTAACAGTGAAAATAGCAGCCTCTCAAGGATGCAGGCCCAGACTTGCATACCCCTCCACACTCTCCTGCATACACCCTCAGTTTCCCTCCCAGGGTCTGTGGAGGCTCATCCCATCTTAGGAAAATCTGGAGCACAGGTTCTCATAGAATGGACCCCTATGCAGGCTGAATATTTCTGAAAAGAAAAAAAGTTTATGGTGCTAAATTTCGCTGCTTCAAGTAGGCAATCTTGTGCTCTGAGCATTTAATTACTTATGACAAAACAAAGAAGCCAGCTTAATAGGATAATTACCCATGAAACAGAATTAAACAGAATCAAAAGAAAATTTGAAGCAACAATATTCTCTTGTCTGAGGGAAGACCAAAGCTAATTGTTTTCTGTCTGAAGTTCCTTTTCTGGATGTTTAAACCCAGCCAGAGTTTTGAGCCCTTTGAATAGCGTTGCATATTATTATAACTACATAGGCAGTAAGGTATCTCTTTGGAATTGGTATAAAATATTCATTTTTATGTTGTTAAATTAAATTTACAATGTTTTTCCTTTCCTTTTCTTCTCTTTAACCCTTTAAAAGAACCCTCCCCGTGTACCCTACCTTTTGTTCTTTAATTGTTTATTTATACATTTCAAGATATCATATTTATAAATATATACTTAGTACAGTCTGCATTATGTTGCTTATATGAGTCTGAGTTGAAGGCTGACTCCATGGTATTAGATGACCAATTGGGAAGCTCTCTTCTAGGGAAGAGTGTTTCTTCCACTCTCATCAGTCTTTAGTTGCCTGTAGAACTATGTCTATGGTTAAGGCTTGTGGCATCTCTCCTCTGTTTTACCATGCTTAGAGTGTTGTCTTTGTTCAGGTCTTGCTTAGGAAGGCATGTTGTTGACACCTCATGAATGTAGCTTCTCAGACCTTTGTTAGTGGCAGACTTCATGTTCCTCTAGAGTACAATCTGTATCTTATTTTCAATAGTCACATCCTATTCAAAATAAAAATTGCTAGTTCCAATCCACATGCAGGGTAGGTTGCAGTCTTGACTGGGAGAAGGTGATATTTGCATCATTTCCCAAAATAGAATGATAATGCCAGTGTTCGTATGGCTGTAGACACAGTTCTTGCCAGGCACCATTGAAATTCAATGCTGTACTGTTTCAAGAGATACCACAATGCTCATGAGGGTCTTAAGTGCTGCATGCTCATATGGACTCCTCATGTTCCTAGAAACACACTCCAAGAAGAAAAGAAATCCCATTCCACTTACTAGAAATTAATTTTTAAGATTTATTATGTTACTGCGAATTTCATTCATGAGTGCTGTATTCATATCATTTCAACTTTTCCCTCCATCGCTCTACCTCTTCCTATATAGTACCTGTCAACTTCATGAGCTTTATTCTTTAATTATTTTTTATTTGATATGTTCTTTCTTTACATTTCAAATGATTCCCCTTTCCTGGCCCTTGGCTCCCCGAAAAACCCTTAAGCCCTTTTCCCTCCCCATGTTCCCCCATCCACCCCTTCCCACTTCCCTGTTCTGGTATTCCCCTACACTGCTGCACTGAGACTTTCCAGAACCAGTGGCCACTCCTTCCTTCTTCTTGGACATCATTTGATATGTGGATTGTGTCTAGGGTGTTCCAAGATTCTAGGCTAATATCCACTTATCAGTGAGTGCATACCATGAGTGTTCTTTTGAGACTGGATTACCTCACTTAGTATTATGTTCTCCAGCTCCATACATTTGTCTAAGAATTTCATGAATTCTTTGTTTCTAATGGCTGAATAGTACTCCATTGTGGATATATACCACATTTTTGTATCCATTCCTCCTTGAGGGACATCTGGGATCTTTCCCGCTTCTGGCTATTATAAATAGGGCTGCTATGAACATAGTGGAGCATGTATCCTTATTACATGCTGGGGAATCCTCTGGGTATATGCTCAGGCATGGTATAGCAGGGTCCTCTGGAAGTGTCATGCCCAGTTTTCTGAGGAACCTCCAGACTGATTTCCAGAGTGGTCGTACCAGCTTGCAATCCCACCAGTAGTGGAGGAGTGTTTCTCTTTCTCCACATCCTCACCAACACCTGCTGTCTCCTGAGTTTTTAATCTTAGCCATTCTGACTGGTGTGGGGTGAAATCTCAGGGTTGTTTTGATTTGCATTTCCCTAATGACTAATGATGTTGAACATTTCTTAAGGTGTTTCTCAGCCATCTGAAGTTCTTCAGGTGAAAATTCTTTGTTTAGCTCTGTACCCCATTTTCAATAGGGTTATTTGGTTTTCTGGGTTCTAACTTCTTGAGTTCTTTGTATATATTGGATATTAGCCCTCTGTCAGATGTAGGGTTGGTGAAGATCTTTCCTAATTTGTTGGTTGCTGATTTGTCCTTTTGACAGTATCTTTTACCGTACAGAAACTTTGTAATTTTACATTGACAAATTTTACCATTTGTCAATTCTTGATCTTAGAGCATAAGCTACTGGTGTTTTGTTCAGGAACTTTCCCCCGTGCCAATGTCCTCAAAGGTCTTCCCCAGTTTCTTTTCTATCAGTTTCTGTGTGTCTGGCTTTATGTGGAGGTCCTTAATCCACTTAGAGTTGAGCTTAGTACAAGGAGATAAGAATGGATCAATTCTCATTCTTCTGCATGCTGACCTCCAATTGAACCAGCACCATTTGTTGAAAAGGCTATCTTTTTTCCACTGAATGTTTTCAGCTCCTGTGTCGATGATCAAGTGGCCATAGATGTGTGGGTTCATTTCTGGGTCCTCAATCCTATTTCATTGATCTACCTGCCTGTCACTGTACCAATACCATGAAGTTTTTAACACTATTGCTCTGTAGTATTGCTTGAGGTCTGGGATACTGATTCTCCTAGAAGTTCTTTTACTGTTTAGAATAGTTTTAGCTATCCTGGGTTCTTTTGCTATTCCAGATGAATTTGAGAATTGCTCTTTCTAACTCTATGAAGAACTGAGTTGGGATTTTGATGGGGATTGCGATGAATCTGTATATTGCTTTTGGCAAGATGGCCATTTTAACTATATTAATCCTGACAAACCACGAGCATGGAAGATTTTTCCATTTTCTGGGGTCTTCTTCCATTTCCTTCTTCAGAGACCTGAAATTCTTGTCATACATATCTTTCACTTTTTTGGTTAGAGTCACACCTAGATACTTTATATTGTTTGTGGCTATTGTGAAGGATGTCATTTCTCTAATTTCTTTCTCAGCCTGCTTATCCTTTGAATATTGAAAGGCTACTGATTTGCTTGAGTTGATTTATAACCAGCCACTTTGCTGAAGTTGTTTATCAGCTGTAGGAGTTCTCTTGTGGTAAAACTGCACCCTGTATAAAGTAAGATAGTAACCTTCTTTCATCAAACCCAAAAGAAGATAACTACCCAAATATAAAAATAACATCAAAAATGATAAGAAGTAATAATCACTATTCTTGATTATTCCTTAACATCAATGGACTCAATTCCCCAATAAAAAGACATAGACTAACAAACTGGATATGGAAATTATTATTGTTATATATGTATGCATATATGTATATGTTACATAAATATGTCAATAATTATATGGCTTATTTTTGCATGTTCTTTCATTGAAAAAGAAATAAAAATCATTTTATGATAAAATTGATGATTTACATGAAATATATTTCTGATAAAACTGAAGAAATAAATAGAAAAACATGTTAAAATTGAAGACTATCATGGAAAATTATACAGATAAAATGATAGGCATGAAAATAATTCTAAGTTGATTGAAAGTGGAATTATACACATTTTCAGGTAAAACAGGATTTACATGGAAAATATTTCTTCTAAAATTCAAGAAATATGTAGAAAAACATTAAAATTGACTATTTCATGGAAAATTATACAGATAAAATGGTAGACATAAAAAACCTTTCTAAATTAATTGAAGGTAGATTTAAAAACATTTTGTGATGAAATCAGAGATTTACATGGAAAACATTTCTGATAAAATAGAAGAAATATATAGAAATATATAGAAAAACGTTAAAATTGAAGATTATCAGCATCCACAGAGGAATGCTGCTTAATTCCTCTGTGAGCGCTCTTTGGATTCCTGCCTACAGATTCCTGCCTTCAGTTCCCACCCTGGCTTACCCTGATGGGCTGTGAGGTATAAGGTAAATTCACCTTTTCTCCTCTAGAAGCACCTGGTCATGGACTTTCTCACAGCAATAAAAAGCAAACTAGAGCAGGTGGGAGGGGACATAAGCTGTAATTATTGCTATTTATCTGATGTGCATCTTAAGAATGATTTAATTCTAAGTAACAGAAATCACCACCTGCAACCATAAACAAGTGTGGAGTCTCCAGAATGCACAGCTGGGACTTGCAGCAAGTCACATGGGAAAAAAATTGAAGATTATCATGAAAAATAATTCAGATAAAATTGGTGTTAAGAGATATTAAGGAATAGTGATTGTTGCTTCCTGTTATTTTTGTTATTTTTATGTTTGTGTGGTTATCTTCTTTTAGGTTTGTTGGAAGATTACTTTCTTGCTTTTTCTAGGGTATAGTTTCCCTCCTTATGTTGGCGTTTTCCATCTATTATCCTTTGTAGGGCTGGATTTGTGGGAAAAAATTGTGTAAATTTTATTTTATCTTGGAATATTTGGTTTCTCCATCTATGGATGAAATAATGGAGAGTTTTGCTGGGTATAGTAGTCTGGGCTGGCATTTGTGTTCTCTTAGGGTCTGTATGAGATCTGTCTGCGATCTTTTAGCTTCATAATCTCTGATGAGAAGTCTGATGTAATGCTTCTAGGTCAGCCTTTATAAGTTACTTGCCCTTCTTCCCTTACTGCTTTTAATATTTTTTCTTTGTTTAGTGCATTTGGTGTTTTGATTATTATGTGCTGGGAGGACTTTCTGGTCTGTCCAGTCTGTTTAGAGTTCTGTAGTCTTCTTGTATGTTCATGGGCATCTCTTTCTTTAGGTTAGGGAAGTTTTCTTCTATAATTTTATTGAAGATATTTATTGGCCCTTTAAGTTGTAAATCTTTGCTGTCTTCTATACCTATAATCCTTAGGTTTGGTCTTCTCATTGTATCCTGGGTTTCCTGTATATTTTGGGTTACAAGCTTTATGTATTTTCTTTGACTGTTGAGTCAATGTTTTCTATGGTATCTTCAGTACCTACAATTCTTTCTTTTATCTCTTGTATTCTGTTGTTGATGATTGCATCTATGACTCCTGAATTCTTTCTAAGGTTTTCTATCTCCAGAGATGTCTCACTTTGTGATTTCTTTATTGTTTCTATTTCCAATTTTAGATCTTTGTAGGTTTTGTTCAGTTCCTTCACTTGATTGTTTGTTTTCCTGTAATTCTTTAAGGGATTTTTGTGTCTCCTCTTTAAGGGTACTGCCTGTTGACCCATGTTCTCCTATATTTCTTTAAGAAAATTATTTAAGTCCTTCTTGAAGCTCTTGATCAGCATAATAAGATACGATTTTAAATCCAGCTCTTGCTTTTCAGGTGTGTTGGGGTATCCCGGAATTGCTGTGGTGGGAGAACAGGGTCCTGATGCTGCCAAGTAGCCTTGGTTTCTATTGGAAGGGTTCTTGTGCTTGCCTTTCACCATCTGGTTATCTCTGCTGCTAGATGGTCTTGCTGTCTCTGGTTGAAACTTGTCTTTCCTGTGGACCTATAAGCCTGTGTCTGTACTCCTGGGAGACCAACTCTCTTCTGGCAGGGTCTGTGCACAGAAGGCTGTGGAGCTGTCTGGCTCCACTGATCATATGCCCCATATGCTCTTAGCTGTTCCCTCCAGAGAGAAGGTGGAGATCTCACCTCCATACTTATAAGTGAAAGTGCTGCTGGGAGATCACTCTCTCATGGTGGGCTGTGCACAGAAGGCTGTGGAGCTGCCTGACTCCCTGGTGAAAATGGCGGCAGGAAGAGTGGCTTCCCAGCTGCCAATTATATGGTTTATATATAATTGCATAAATTTAATGAGTTCACCTATTGTTGCTCATATGTATATGAATTTAGGGCTGGCCATGTGGATTTGGATAACCTACCATGGAAAAGACTGGTTCAGTGCTGATTATCTTAATATATTTTAGTTTATATCCATATTTTATGAAAGCAAAAATAGATTCATATTTAATAATGGAAGGTTTATAATATGCAGTATATAATATATAAAATTTGTTTAATATTTGTTAATTATAAATCATAACATATGTGTATTTACAGGTAAAAATGTTGGAAATCAAATGTTACAGTAGTTGTATATAAAGTTGTGTTCAAGAATTGAATTTTTATAAATTTAATTCAGTCATTAAATGTAAATGGAAGATGTTTAAAGTCCTGGATTATTTGAGTAAGTAAAAAACGTATGGAAATATTCACCATGAAATCCTTTTTTCCCCCCATGGGTTGTCAAGAATGTACTTTATTAAGAACAAAAATCTTAAAATATGATAATTTTAATGCTTCCATAATTGAATCCTTATCCCTAAAATAGAAGATATGGCATCATAATTCATTGCTCCCTATCTGATCCTCATTTCAAATCTGTCACCAACTACTTTTAATAAAGCTGATAACAACTTTTAACTCTGTGCAGTCTTCTCTATCTCACATCTGCCCTAACATATATGACTACTACATCCTCTAATATAAATTATTTTATAAATCTTCTATCTCATTCTGTTATCACCATACTTTTGTACTTAATGAATCTTGAAAATGGTTTTCAAATCTACTAACTTAAATGAGAATAATTTAATCCATAATCTGGATCTCTTTTATTTATGAAAGCTATGAGGTCTAAAGGCCTTTTTGATCATTTCATTTTATCTATTTCATATAAAATATTTTAACAATATCTTTCCAATTCATCAGTTCTTACTGATACACATAGGTTCTTTTTTTTAATTTTTATTTTCTATATTCTATGTTTACATTCCAAAAGCTTTCCCCTTTCCAAGTTCCCCCCCACCATATGTCCCATAATTCTTCTCCCCCCCAACTATTCCCCCATCATTCCCCGTCCCCCCCACAGTTTCTCTACAAAACTGGATCCAATCTTTACAGGCCCAGGATCCTCTCCTTTCTTCTTCTTTGGAATCGTTTGACTTGCTAATTGTGCCTTGAGTATTTAGGGCTTCTGGGCTCATTAATATCCACTTATCAGTGATTGCATTTCATGTGTATTCTTTGTGTTTGGGTTAACTCACTCAGGATGATATTTTCCAGGTCTAACCATTTACCTACGGATTCCCCTGCATACAATAAAGATACATGCTCCACTATGTTTATAGCAGCCTTGTTTATAATAGCCTGAAGTTGGAAGGAGCCCAAATATCCCTCAAAGGAGGAATGGATACAGAAAATGTGGTATATTTATACTATGGAATACTACTCAGCAATTAAAAATAATGAATTCATGCAATTTGTAGGTAAATGGTTCACCATGAAATACTTTTAAAGATGGCAGGAATGATCAGAGAGAATTTGTACTGTTTCAGGAGAATGCCATCAGGGATTGTCTGTAGTAGAGTCTGGAGAATTGTAAATTAAGTAAGTGCTAACTAAAAACACTTTCAATGAATGAATAAAAAACAAAAGAAGCATTGTAAGTTTACAAAATAACTTAAGTGTGATATAAGATAATACTAACAATATAAATAAGATCAAAGAGTTTTGTTTAAGCTGTTCTACAATCAGAATAAAGTAAATAACTCCTCATCCACACTCAGAACATATACAGGTCACCAGAAAAAACAAGAAAGTTGTAGGGGGGTTGGAAATAAAAGCAGGATCAATGGTAGAGAGATAAGAATGAATAATATGGGACTAAAATGAATAAAGTACACTGTATAATAAATATAATAATTACATACTACTTAATTAAGAATAATTGAATAATAGATATAAATAAGATCCTGATTCTGCATCTAGAAGTTACATGTGAACTTTCTTGAGAATAATTAAAAATCTAGTTAAGTTATATCAATGTGCTGAATTGTTCAAAGGATTGTTATAGTTTCTGCAACTTAATTAGGATATTGAGAAAGATTAATGGGTCAATTCTTAGTGAACTTTGAACTCGTAGTCCAATTTATTAGATAAGCATTTGAAATAGTCACTGTACATTTGAGGACTAAAGAAGTTCTCCCTATTGTTCACAGTTAAACACATTATTAAGGAACCAATGCATAGTAGTCATTCAGTACAATTATATCAAGTGTATGAGATGAATTAGAACTAAGATTACATACATTTTCATTCTCAATAAAATCATTTTGGGGCTTCAGGTTTTTACTGATGAAGCAATAATATTGCTTTGACTATTCCTTCAAGTTCAGTTTTGTACATTCAGATATATACTTTCCATATTGCTGCCCATTGAAAAGACTTCTCTTTGTCTAGTGTGTGTTATTGGCATCATCCTAAACAAATGCTGGTTTTATGTTTAGTATGAGACAGACAGTGTGTCTTTAAACCTGTGAAAAAAGAATATTGGAACTTGCATTTTTGTGAACTAAATTTTGGAATCTGAGCCATTTTTAGGTTCAAAGTATCTCCATTTCCTATTAAAGATTCTCTTTTCCTACCTCTGAAGGAAAAATAAAACTCCTAAATTTTTAGTTGAAACCTTAAAATGTCAGTAAAATTAAAGTTTATACTCAGCAATTATAGTGTAAATGTCACAGAATAGTCTAAGGAGTAAATATTTCCCCCTTTATTCTCAGTAATTTATAAGACCTTGAAAGGAAAAACTGTTTGTACTAAACTTTGAGTTTTTAAAATATAGAATATTTCTTTCTCATCTTTATGTTCTAATGGCTAGAATGATACCTGGAATATATTATGTCACAATGTTGGACAAGGGAATTGGTTACAACCTGAGAGTTAACTATATGGAAACACTAATTCACAATAAGAAGCTAAGTGATACTTTAAGTGAAATGGTACAACTTAAAATTCTCTTTATCATGTTTAACCCCAAGCACATATAGAGCTCACAAAAAATGTTTTCAAACATAGTGACTTATTGAACAACCAAAACCCACCACCAACAAACTCCATATGTTGGCTCAAAAATACTTTGAAAATTTGGAATACAGGTCAAAATTCTAAGAATATTATTTTTAGCCCAGTATATGGAAGCTACAAGTTTGGGGATGTTTTATTATTAGAGTTTTTCAACCTTCAAATGCTTTCCACAAGCTATAATAAATTTTGAGTCCAAAATTCACTTCTGTGGCACAAAGTTATGGCCTTATTGTAATCTGGGTAATTTGGAACCACAAACCCACTACAGACAAGAAATAAGGCTGTATTATTTGCTTCCCTGAAAATAAAGGAAAAAAATGTTGACACAAGAAAGACTCCATGTTGTGTGTAAGTTATGCCACTCATTTAAATTCATGAATACTCTATGTACTTAATCAAATACTGTCTGTATAAGTAAATTACTGTAGTGTACATATATAGTGCAGTACAATAAAGATTTTTTTTACTTTCCTGAAAAAAATCGCTTTTATAATTAGTTGAGCTGGGTTTGTAGCATGGCTGAGTAATTGAGGTATGTGTGCATGTTGTATATGTGTATGTGTCAGCATATGTGTACAAGGTATATGCGTTGCGTATGAGTGATGTCAGTGGTATGCATGTTCATTCAGTTTCAATCTTCTTACCACAAGGCCTTCTGGACATTCATTCATTGTGACATTCAGAGCACACACTATGTGACCTCTCCATAAAGCCTATTTTTCTAAAAATCATTCACATACAATTTGTAATGTTCTGCGTCATGTAGCTCTGCCCTTTAAAGTCATATAAGGTTAAGCCAAGATGTAACTCTATTAATTCTTTTCCCAGAATGGCATAATAGTAAACATATGATCCCATCAAAACATCCTTTCTCGGAATTAGTTTAAGGTTCATATGTCATTTTCTATGTGATGATTATTTTACAGTGACCTTTAATATACACAGCAGCTCTCTTTGCCACATTCAATCCCCTAGTCTCATTCGTAGAACTACAACAGAGCACAAACTAAAACCTTCCTTCCCTTTACCCACTTTTCTTGTGGATTCTACATAACATCCCTCGCAACCTCCTTTCCCAAATTGTTGCTTTGTCCAGGACCCCCCAAGTCCTGCAGGAATTACCTGTTAACCCAAGGGCCACTTCTCCCACTTCTCTCAGGGCAACAAATAGGCTGAATTGAGACCCATACCCCTCCTAATGCTCCTGAGACCCAATCCTCCACCACCCCCAACCCCTGGCTCATCCCAGCTCTGTAGCAGGACACCTGCTGTGGTCTGTCTTTTCACTCTTACCCTACTGCCCAATCACAGGAAAACCAGCACCACATAGCTATCATACTCTCTGAAAATCTGGAGAAGAAACAGAAATAAGAAACAAAACACCCACCCAACAATGACAAACTCAGAAATCAGTACATAGACCTATAATAAGCACAAATCAAGATGCTATGATGCAAGCATAAACATACAGTCAACAAAAGCCAGAGCAATATGTCTCAATTAGAATCCAGATATCCTATCACTAAAGGCCTGGAATATTTCAATATAGCTGAAGCACAAGAAAAAAACACTGGAACAGCATTTATAATATTCTATTGTGATAGAGCTCCTTCATACAGAGGGAATTAAATCCTTAAAGAACTCCAGGAAAATACAAATAGTATAAGGAAGAAAAAATGGAAATAGAATCAATAAGGAAAAACCAAACTGAGGGAATTTTGTAAATAAAAAAATTTACATTTTTCATGCTTCACCAACAGAATACAACAGGTAGAAAAGACAATCTCTGAAAATACAATAAAAGAAGTGAATATATTGATCTTGCCTCGGGACACCGAGCTAACGGCGGGCACAGCGAGCGGCTGGAGTCAGGTGCGTGGACAGAGATATAGCTTAGATTAGCTCTGCAGGTGATCTGGGCACAGACAGCTCAGCTGCGGGTACAGACCACCGCAGGCCAGCTCTCCGGGCATGCTGGCAGCGAGGTGCCATCTTACCTCGGGACACTGCGCAGAATTCTAGCAGCTGGAGTCAGGGGCTTGGACTGAGACCTAACTTACTCTAGCACAGACAACTCTGCCAGGCTCTGGCCCACACCCAGAGCCAGAACAGATCGGCAGGTCTGGGCACAGACAGCTCAGCAACAGTCACTGTCCCCTGGGGATAGGCGCGTTGTGCTTTCAGCTGGGCTGCCATCTACAATAAGACCAACTAACTCCAGAGATAAACAGATGGCAAAAGGCAAACATAGGAACATAACATAGTAACCATTGACTCCACAGTCAAAGAAAACGCAAAATCCAAAAGGCTTGTAACCCAAAACATCCAGGAGATCCAGGACACAATGAGAAGACCAAACCTAAGGATTATAAGGATAGATGAGAGTGAAGATCTACAACTTAAAGGGCCAGCAAATATCTTTAACAAAATTATGGAAGAAAACTTCCCTAACTTAAAGAGAGAGATGCCCATGAATATACAAGAAGCCTACAGAACTCCAAACAGACTGGACCAGAACAGAAACACCTCCCATCACATAATAATCAAAACGCCAAATGTACTAAACAGAGAAAGAATATTAAAGGCAGTAAGAGAAAAAGGCCAAGTAACATATAAAGGAAGACCTATCAGAATCACACCAGACTTCTCTCCAGAAACCATGAAAGCTAGAAGATCCTGGGCAGACCTCATGCAGACCCTAAGAGAACACAAATGTCAGCCAAGACTACTATACCCAGCAAAACTCTCAATCAACATAGATGGAGAAATCAAAATATTCCATAACAGGACCAAATTTACACAATTTCCATTAACCCAACTTTACAAAGGATAATAGGAGGAAAACTTCAATACAAGGAAGGAAACTGCACCCAAGAAAAAGCAAGACAGTAACCTTCTTCCATCAAACTCAAAGGAAGATAACTACTCAAAAACAAAAATAACATCAAAAATGTCAGGAATTAATAATCTCTATTCCTTAATATCTCTTAACATCAATGGACTCAATTCCCCAATAAAAAGACATAGACTAACAGACTGGATACGGAAACAGAACCCTACATTTTGCTGCTTACAGGAAACACACCTCAGAGTCAAAGACAAACACTACCTTAGAGTAAAAGGATGGAAGACAATTTTGCAAGCAAATGATCGCAGGAAGCAAGCTGGAATAGCCATTTTAATATCAGATAAAATTGACTTTCAACCCAAAGTCATCAAAAGAGACACACAAGGCCACTTCTTGCTAGTCAAAGGAAGAATCGACCAAGAAGAACTCACAATTCTAAACATCTACGCTCCAAATGTAAGGGCACCCTCATTCATAAAAGAAACGTTACTAAAGCTCAAAGCACACACTGCACCTAACACAATGATTGTGGGGGAACTCAATACTCCACTATCCACAGTGGACTGACCAGGAAAACAGAAACTAAACAGGGACACAGAGAAACTCATTGAAACTTTGGACCAATTGGATTTAACAGATATATATAGAACATTTCACCCTAAAGCAAAAGACTATACCTTTTTCTCAGCTTCTCATGGTACCTTCTCCAAAATCGACCATATAATTGGACACAAGACAGACCTCAACAAATATAAAAAGATCGAACTAATCCCATGCCTCTTATCAGATCACCATGGAGTAAGAGTGTTCTTCAATAGCAACAAAAACAACAGAAAATCCTCATACATGTGGAGGCTGAACAATATTCTACTCAATGATACCTTAGTCCAGGAAGAAATAAAGAAAGAAATCAAATATTTCTTAGAATTTAATGAAAATGAAGGCACAACATACCTAAAACTATGGGACACAATGAAAGCAGTGCTTAGAGGAAAACTCATAGCCCTGAGTGTCTCCAAAAAGAAACAGGAGAGAGCATATACTAGCAACTTAATGGCGCACTTGAAAGCTCTGGAACAAAAAGAAGCAATCTCACCCAGGAGGAGTAGAAGGCAGGAAATCATCAAACTCAGGGCTGAAATCAATCAAGTTGAAACAAAGAGAACGATACAAAGAATCAACAAAACCAGGAGCTGGTTCTTTGAAAAAAATCAACAAGATAGATAAACCCCTAGCCAGACTTACCAAAGGGCACAGAGACAGTATTCAAATTAACAAAATTAGAAATGAAAAGGGAGATATAACAACAGAAACTGAGGAAATTCAAAAAATCATCAGATCCTACTATAAAAACCTATACTCAACGCAACTGGAGAATCTGGAGGAAATGGACAATTTCCTAGACAGTTACCAAATACCAAAATTAAACCAGGATCAAATAGATCGTCTAAACAGACCCATAACCCCCAACGAAATAGAAGGGGTCATAGAAAGTCTCCCAACCAAAAAAAAGCACAGGACCAGATGGTTTTAGTGCAGAATTCTATCAGACCTTCAAAGAAGTCCTGATACCGATACTCTTCAAACAATTCCACAAAATAGAAACAGAATGAACACTACCCAATTCATTCTATGAAGCCACAATTACCCTGATACCAAAACCACACAAAGATCCAACTAAGAAAGAGAACTACAGGCCAATTTTTCTTATGAATATTGATGCAAAAATACTAAACAAAATACTTGCCAACTGAATCCAAGAACACATCAAAATGATCATTCAACATGATCAAGTTGGCTTCATCCCAAGGATGCAGGGATGGTTCAATATACGGAAATCCATCAATGTAATCCACTACATAAACGAACTAAAAGAAAAAAAACACATGGTCATCTCATTGGATGCTGAAAAAGCATTTGACAAAATTCAGCATCCTTTCATGCTAAAGGTCTTGGAAAGGGCAGGAATTCAAGGCCCATATCTAAACATAGTAAAAGCAATATACAGCAGACCAGTAGCCAACCTCAAGGTAAATGGAGAAAAACTTGAAGCAATCCCACTAAAATCAGGGACTAGACAAGGCGGTCCCCTCTCACCATATCTCTTCAATATAGTACTTGAGGTACTAGCTAGAGCAATTTGACAACAGAGGGAAGTCAAAGGGATACAAATCGGAAAGGAAGAAGTCAAACTATCACTATTTGCAGATGATATGATAGTATACTTAAGTGACCCAAAAAACTCCACCAGAGAATTCCTGCAACTGATAAACAACTTCAGCAAAGTGGCTGGCTATAAAATCAACTCAAACAAATCAGTAGCCTTCCTATATGCGAAGGATAAGCAGGCCGAGAAAGAAATTAGGGAAATGACACCCTTCACAATAGCCACAAATGATATAAAGTATCTTGGCATGACTCTAACCAAACATGTGAAAGATTTATATGACAAAAACTTCAGGTCTCTGAAGAGGGAAATTGAAGAAGACATCAGAAAATGGGAAAATCTTCCATGCTGTTGGGTTGGCAGGACTAATATAGTCAAAATGGCAATCTTTCCCAAAGCAATATACAGATTCAACGCAATCCCCATCAAAATCCCAACTCAGTTCTTTATAGAGTTAGAAAGAGCAATTCTCAAATTCATCTGGAATAACAAAAAACCCAGGATAGCTAAAACTATCATCAACAGCAAAAAAACTTCTGGGGGAATCAATATCCCGGACCTCAAGCAATATTACAGAGCAGTAGTATTAAATACTGCATTGTATTGGTTCAGTGACAGGGAGGCGGATCAATGGAATAGAATCGAAGACCCAGAATTGAACCTGCACATCTATGGCCAATTGATCTTCGACAAAGGAGCTGAAAACATCCAGTGGAAAAAAGAGCCTTTTCAACAAATGGTGCTGGCTCAACTGGAGGTCAACATGCAGAAGAATGAGAATTGATCCACTCTTATCTCCTTGCACTAAGCTCAACTCCAAGTGGATCAAAGACCTCCACATAAAACCAGACACACTAAAACTAATAGAAAAGAAACTGGGGAAGACCCTTGAGGACATTGGCTCAGGGGAAAAATTCCTGAACAGAACACCAGTTGCTTATGCTCTAAGAGCAAGAATAGACAAATGGGACCTCATAAAATTACAAAGTTTCTGTAAGGCAAAAGACACTGTCAAAAGGATAAATCGGCAACCAACAAATTGGGAAAAAAATAGGCACCAACCCCACATCCGACAGAGGGCTAATTTCCAATGTATACAAAGAACTCAAGAGGTTAGACCCCAGAAAACCAAATAACCCTATCCAAAAATGGGGTACAGAGCTAAACAGAGACTTTTCACCTGAAGAAATTCAGATGGCTGAGAAACACCTTAAAAATGTTCAACATCATTAGTCATTAGGGAAATGCAAATCAAAACAACCCTGAGATTTCACCTCACACCAGTCAGAATGGCTAAGATTAAAAACTCAGAAGACATCAGGTGTTGGCGAGGATGTGGAGAAAGAGGAACACTCCTCCACTGCTGGTGGGAATGCAAGCTGGTACAATACTCTGGAAATCAGTATGGCGGTTCCTCAGAAAACTGGACGTGATACTTCCGGAGGACCCAGCCATACCACTCCTGGGAATATACCCAGAAGATTCCCCAGAGTGCTATGAACATGCTCCACTATGTTCATAGCAGCCTTATATATAATAGCCAGAAGCTGGAAAGAACCCAGATGTCCCTCAACAGAGGAATGGATACAAAAAATGTGGTATATATACACAATGGAGTACTATTCAGCCATTAGAAACAATGAATTCATGAAATTCTTAGAGAAATGGATGGAGCTGGAGAACATCATACTAAGTGAGGTTACCCAGTCTCAAAAGAATACCTATGGTATGCAGTCACTGATAAGTGGATATTAGCCTAGAATCTTGGAACACCAAAGACATAAATCACATACCAAGTGAGGTCTGACAAGAAGAAAAGAGTGGACACTGGAGCTAGAATGGACCAAAGCATCATTGTGGGGGAGTACAAGAACAGAGAGGTGGGAGGGGGTGGATGAGGGAGCAGGGGGAGGGAAAAGGGCATGTGGGACCCTTGGGGGTGGGGAACCAGAAAAAGGGAAATGAATTGTAAATATAGAATATATCCAATAAAAATATATAAAAAAAGAAATGAATATATTTATCAAGGAAAATGTTAAATCTAAAAGAATCCACGATACAATAAACTATGAAAAGACCAAACTTAAAAATAAATATATAAGGGGAGAAGAAACCTAGCTTAGTGATCCAGAAAACGTTCTCAATAAAATCACAGAAGAAAATTATACTAAGCTATAGAAGTTGTTTCTTATACTGCAAAAATCATTAAGAATAACAAATAGATTGGACCCGAAAAAATTCACCTTGCAATATAACAATCAAAACACTAAGTATACAGAAGAAAGAATGAATATTACAAGCTGCAAGGGGAAAAGACCAAGTACACATAAAGGCAGACCTATTAGAAATAGATGTGAGTTCTCAATGGAGACTCTAAAACCCAGAAGAGCCTGCACAGATATACTGCTAGCACATCAGATTAATATGCCCAGCAAAACTTTCCATCAAAATAGATGAGAAAGAAAATAAGATATTTCATGATAAAGTCAGATTTAAGCACTATCTATCTGCAAAAACAACCCTATAGAAGAAATGCTCCTACCTAAGGAGGTTGACTATACCCGTGAAAACACAGGAAATAAATAATTTCACACTAGCAAAACCAAAGAAAGAACACAATACAATCACCATTGCCACCACTCACCACCACCACCACCACCACCACCACCACCACCACCACCACCACCACCACCACCACAACAACAACAACAACAACAGCAAAATGACAAGCATCAACAATCATTGGTCATTCATATACTTTCATATTTACTATGAATATGTTTATATTCTAAATAACAATGTTTTCAATCTCCAATAATAAGACATAGACTAACATTATGGATTATACAAAGGGATCCCTCCAGTTGCATCAAAAAAATACTTCAATATCAAGGATAGACATTATCCTAGAGAAAATGTTTATAAAATTTTATTTCAAGCACAGGGGCCTTAGAAGCAAACTGATTTTATTTCTTTTAAAATATAACAAAATAGACTTCAAACCAAAACTTACGAGAAAAGATAGGGAAGGACACTACATACTCATCAAAGAAAAAACCCATCAAGATGATATTTCAATTCTTAACATTTCTGCTCCAACCACAACAGAACCCAAGTTTGTAAAACAAATATTACTACAGCTTAAATCACATACTAACTCTCACACATTGATACTAAGAGACTTCAATACTCCACTCCTGTTGCTACTATGTATCCAACCCAGTTCCCCGGTAAAAGAAAGCTCAGCTCAGCGGTTAACAAAACAAGCTACAAGCCTAGACTGGGCAGGCCTCCCACTCTACTACTCTGTTTCAATCTATTTTACCCCATACAACTTGCAGTTTCTCTAGGCCCCGAGCTTCTCTCCCGGCTGCCTCTCCGGTTCTCTTTAACCGTTTCTCTCTCCCCGTTTCTTCTCTTCGTTTCTTCTCTCTGTTCTCTCTCCCGTTGCTCCTCCTCCTCCTGTTTTATACCCCGTAGCTCCTCCCCTAGACTCTGCTCCTCCCACTTTCCTCCTGCCCAATCATTGGCTCAAGCCTTTATTTGAAAAGTCAAGGTGAGGAGACGGTTCACAAGGCAACTCCTCATCTGCAGCCCCTCTGAGGAGTGGAATTAACATCAAAGTGCGAGCCCAGGGCTATCCACAACACACTCCTACAAAGAACAGGCCATCCAAACAAAGTTTAACTGAGAAATAGCAGACAAAAGCAAATGATATAAACCAAATGAAACAGCAGATATTTCACCCAAACACACACACACACACACACACACACACACACAAAAAAAAATACCTTCTTCTCTATAGTGCTGGTTCTTGGTTTCTCAAGCAGTGTCAGCTGTTGGTTCTATATCATGGAGTCAATCATTAGGACAAATCAGACATTGGTTGGCTACTCCCACAAGGCCTATGCCAACATTGCCCTAGCATATTTTCCTGCATGACAAAGGTTGTAGGTCAAAGGTTTTGTGCCTGGGTTTGTGTAGTATTTTCTTTTTCAGTAGCCTGCACAATACCTTCTTACACAAGACTGGAATATAGAGGTGAGGGCTCCATAAAGGCACCAACACCACTTCTCCATGTTTAATGAGTTATATGAACATTATCTCAGCAGGGAGTCCTGTCTTTCAGTGTGCAAAGAACAACCCTCTGTCTTACTAGCAGCTTGCCTTGTTTGGTGATTTCCATGAAACCCTCTTAGCATACAATTCATTTGAGTGTATCCCAGTCCTCCACTGGAGAAGCTTTAGCTGTCTATGGTAGTTGGCCAATTGAGAATCCATACCTCCCATTATTATGAGCCTTCATTAGGATCACCTCCATAGAGTCCACGAAGTTTCTATTTGTTGCTAGGTTTCCACTTCATACCTGTCCCCCCACCCCTTGACTTCACAATTCCAGCCATCTCCCCATGAACTCATTACCCTCAACTTCACCACCCCATACCATTACACCACATCCAACCTGCCCCAGGCTGACCATAAAAATCCCTTCATTTCTCCTTCCCATGCAGATCTATGCATACCCCTCATCTTTACATAACCTCTGTGAGTCTATGGATTCTGGCTTTATTATTACTAACTTAAGGGCTATTATCCACTTATAACTGAATGCATGCCATATTTATCTTTCTGGCTTGAGTTACCTAATTCAGGATGATTTTTTCTAGTTCCATCTATTTGACTGCAAACTTCATGATGTCAGTTTTTTAAACAGTTGAGTAATACTTCATTATTCACATATTCCACATTTTTCATCCATTCTTCTGTAGGGCACATCTATGATTTTTCTAGCCATTATGAATAAAGCCACAATGAGGATGTGGAGCAGGTGTTCTTGTGGTCACATGGAACACCTTTTGGATATATACACAAGAGTGGTATTGGCAGATCATGAGGTAGATTGATTCTAAGATTCTGAGGATCCACTATATTGACTTTCATAGAGATTCTACGAGTTTATTCTCCCAATAGCAGAGGAGTACTCCCCCTGCTCAGCAGTCTCACCAGCTTGAGCTATCGCTTATTATTTTCATCATAACCATTCTGGCAGCTATAAGATGAAATTTCAAAGTAACTTTGATTTGCATTTCCCTGATGGATAAGGTTATTGAATATTTCTTTAATGTTTGTCATCCATTTGAGATTCCTCTGAAAATTCTGTTTAGATTTGTACCACATTTAAAAATTTTTTAATTGGATTGTTTGGTTGTTTGATATCCAGGTTTTTTTTGGGAGTTATTTATATTTGTTGGATATTAGTCCTCTATCCAATCTGGAGTTGGTAAAAATCTTCCACTGTAAGCCCTACTGTCACAGGAAACACGCTGCTTCCAGAGAATGCTTGGCAAGGTTGTACTTCAGAGCTTACTCCGTGTATTGATGGCCTTGTAATAAATATAACTGAGGGTTTTTATGTTCTATTGCAGCTTGTAATCAGAGTGACTTATTACTCTGGGGAGAATGTCTTCAATTAGCTAACACCTCCAAACAATTAGGTTAAAAGAATGGTCATTTCTGCTGTGTTACTAGTTTTTCTCTTCAACGGGGCCAGCTGGAGCTACTAGTGTAGGGGCCTCAGAAACATCTCAAGAATTCAAGATGGCTAATTACTGAAAGCAGGGAATGAGAAGCTTAGGTTAATTCCATGACAGACTTCAAATTGGCAGTTAAAGAGACTTGGCCTAAGAACTATGTAAGTTCAGGCAAGCCCAGGCAAGTCAATTACTAACATTAGAAGCTCTAGGCTATAGCCTTTATGCACTGATAATGGTTCCTGAATGCCTAGTGATAGAGTAACATAAAACTCATCTACCCTAGAAGAATTCCTCAGCAACAGTTTCCAGCCTTCACACTGGATAATGGTACCAGAATGCCTAGAGAGAAGAGTAAGATAAAGCTAATCTACCACAAAATTCCAATGTTCTTTAAATCTGGCCTGTGAGTTCACCTGTTTGTCTGTCTATCTTGGTAATAAGACACCTCAGTATGCTGGACTTCTGCAGAATAAAACACTCTTTGTGTTTGCATACTATTTGAGACTGGGGTCTCATTCTTTGGCAAATAATGAACCCTTACAATTAAATTTCTCCCCAGCCCCCAAAAAAGTCCAGGACCAGATGATTTTAGCACAAAATTCTACTAGACTTTCAAAGAACAGCTAATACCAATATTCTCCAAATTATTTTACAAAATAGAAACAGAAGGAACACTGCTCAATTTATTTTATGAGGTCACAGTTACCCTGATACCAAAACCATATGAAAACTCAACAAAGAAAGAGAATTACACACCAATCTCCTTTATGAACATAGACTCAGAAATATTCAATAAAATGGTTCTAAAATGAATCTAAGAACACACCAAAAAGATCATCTACCATGATCAAATAGACTTTGTACCAAAGATGCATGGATTGTTCAATATATAACAATCAGTAAATGTATTCCACCATATTAAAATACATACATACATACATACATACATACACACACACAGATACATACACACACACACACACAGAGAGAGAGAGAGAGAGAGAGAGAGAGAGAGAGAGAGAGAGGATCATCTCATTAAATGCAAAAAGTGTCCTTTGATACAATCCAGCACCCCTTCATTTAAAAACTCTTGGAGAGATAAGGGATACGAGGGATGTACATTTACATAATAAATGTGGTTTAAAGCAAGCCTATTGGTAGCATAATATAAAATATATTGGGATAACTCTAAGCCAGTAAAAATTTTATATGATCAAAACTTCAAATCAGTAAAGTAAAAAAATTGAAGATGTCAGAAGATGGAGAGAAATGCCATAATCATATGGGTAGGATTAACAGTAAAAATGGCATCCTATCAAAATCATTCTACAAATTCAATACAATACCCATCAAAATTCCAATGCAAGTAATTACAAACCTTAACAGTACAATGCAAAACTTCATATGGAAAAGCAAAGGTACAGAATAGTTCAAATAATCTTGGGTTAGTCCCATCATTCCCAATTTCAAGTTGTGCTACAGATCTATAGTAATAAAACCAACATGGTATTAGAATAAAATCAGATGAGTTGATCAATAAAATTGATTTGATAAAAATCTATACACATATAGACACCTGAAATTTGATAAAGAATCAAGAATTCACACTAACATTATTGATGATACTATGTTATACTTGTAGTCAGGAACCTAGCAAAACTGTCCTCTGAGAAGGTCTACCCAATGAACAATGGAAAGAGATGCAGAGACTCATACCGAAATATTTGATGGAGCTTGGGGAGTCTTACAGAAGATTTGGGAGAAGGATTGAGGGATACAAGGAGGACAGGGACTCTTCAGGAAGATGACCAGAGTCAACTAACCTGAACCCTTTTGGGGCTCCCAGAAACTGAATCACTAACCAAATCGTGATCACAGGTGGGACCTAGGCCTCCTACACGTGCATAGCAGATGAGAACCTTGGTCATGTGAGCCCCACAGCAACTGGAGCAGGGGCTGTCCCTGAGTGTGTTGATTGCCTGCTGCCTGCTGCCTGCCTGCCTGCCTGCCTGCCTTAAATGGACCATGTTTCCTGGCTTCAGTGGATGTGCCTAGTCCAGCTGCAACTTGATGTGCTGGATTGGAAAGGTAGAAAAGGTGGGAGGTGGCTTGGGGAGCGAGAGAAGTAGGGAGCTTCGAGGAGGATGATACCCAGAGGGTGACTTCCCCTTCTCAAAAGAGAAGGGACACGTGGAATGTAGGGGAAGGACTTGAGTGAGAGAGTACTGGAAGGAGAGGAAAGGCTGATATTGTATTGTAAAGTGAATAAATAAATTAAATTTTAAAAAATAGTTTCCTGTTGCTGCTTAACAATTTACCATTGTTTTCATTATTTTAAATTGCAGGGGCTGGGAAGATAGCTCAGCCTGTAAAGTGTCTTCTGGGAAAGCATGATGACTGTGTTTGGATTCCAAGAATCCAGATAAAAAGCTGGACCAGGTTTGTGCATCTATAATGCCAGCATCGGAGAGGCAGAAACAGGCAGATTTCAGGAGCTTGCTGCCATCTTGTCTAACTAATTTGATGGACTCCAGGTTAAGTAGAGAGATCTTTGTCTCAAACAATAAGAACAAGAATGATTGAGGAAATCAGCCAGCATCAACCTATGGCCCCCACAAGCACTGACACACATGCCTGAACAGCTACATATGAACAAGCAGACAAAGACAAACAGACAGACATACAGATGGACATCCACCACCACCACCACCACCAACAACAACAACAACAACAACCACAGGCATACCACAAATGTATTTTCTTGCATTTCCAGAAGTCAGAAGCCTCAAAGCAATCTTTCTAGGTTGTATTAGGGTTTTGAAAGGCTATTGGTGCCTGCAGTACCTAAAGGAGGCTCAATTTTCCAGCTTCTCATGGCTCTGCTCAGTAAATGACAAATGGCTCTTGTCTCCATTTCTAAGGCAGGAATATAGTGCCTTCAGGTGTCTCCCTTCTTTTATTTCTATTTCTGTTCTAATATTTTTTCACTCTCACAAGCCCTTCTCTCTTTGTGTTCTATGACTATCTTGCATTTACTTAAATGATACAGAATAGTCTTTTCCCCCATATCTCCATAAACTTGAGATAGTCATATCAACAAAGCATCTTTTGTCATTTAAGGTAGTATTGCCAGAAATCCAAGAACATCTTTCAGAAACTGTTTTTCTTCTTCTCACATGAGTCCCTGTGACTCTTCTTTCTAGGATCAGCAACCTGTTTAGCTGACTCTGTTTCATCCCTTCTTGATCATGAGATATTTCTTTTAGCTTCTATATAGCTTCACTTTACATTTTTAACATGATGAGACGATGATATCTAATGCCAGTTAGTTTCAGGAAATGAAAATACAATCCCTTGAAGCCTCTTATACTTTCTCTTTCCCTCGTTCTCTTCCTCCCTGTTTCTTTTCCTCCTTCCCTCCATCTTCTTCTTTCTCCCTCCCCCTTTGATGATGCCTTAAGAAGGAATTATTTCCTGACTTCTTTTTAATGTCCTTTTCTTTCTTCTTGATTTGCATGGTAAGATATTGTCTCAATGACTTTAGGAATGGCAGAAAGAGTTGAAATGTTACTGAATACAGAGAACAACTTTCTTTTTTTCCTGTTAATTTTTTATTGGATATATTCTTTATTTACATTTCAGATGATTTCCCCTTTCCTGGCTCCCCACCCCCCAAAGGTCCAATATGCACCCCCCCCCGTTCCCCCATCCTCCCCTTTCCACTTGCCTGTTCTGGTATTCCCCTACCCTGATGCATTGTCATTACCAGATCCAGGGGCCACTCCTTCCTTCTTCTCAGACATCATTTGGTATGTGGATTGTGTCTTGGGTATTCCAAGATTCTAGGCTAATATCCACTTATCAGAGAGTGCATAGCATGGGTATTCTTTTGAGTCTGGGTTACCTCACTTAGTATGATGTTCTCCAACTACATCCATTTGTCTAAAAATTTCATGAATTCATTCCTTCTAATGGATGAATAGTACTCCTTCATGTATATATACCACATTTTTTGTATCCATTCCTCCTTGAGGGACATCTGGGTTCTTTCCAGCTTCTGGCTATCATAAATAGGGCTGCTATGAACATAGTGGAGCATGTATCCTTATTGCATGCTGGGGAATCTTCTGGGTATATTCCCAGGAGTGGTATGGCTGGGTCCTCCGGAAGAATCATGTCCAGTTTTCTGAGGAACCACCAGACTGATTTCCAGAATGGTTGTACCAGCTTGCAGTCCCACCAGCAGTGGAGGAGTGTTCCTCTTTCTCCACATCCTCGCCAACACCTGATGTCTTCTGAGTTTTTAATCCTAGCCATTCTGACAGGTGTGAGGTGAAATCTCAGGGTTGTTTTGATTTGCATTTCTCTAATGACTAATGATGTTGAACATTTTTAAGGTGTTTCTCAGCTTAAGGAGCTTCTAAGTCATCTGAAGTTCTTCAGGTAAAAAGTCTTTGTTTAGCTCTGTACCCCATTTTTTGATAGGGTTATTTGGTTTTCTGGGGTCTAACTTCTTGAGTTGTTTGTATATATTCTTGCCAACTTAATCCAAGAACACATCAAAATGATCATTCACCATAATCGAGTAGGCTTCATCCCAGGGATGCAGGGATGGTTTAATATACGGAAAACCATCAATGTAATCCACTACATAAACAAACTCAAAGAAAAAAAAAACCACATGCTCATCTCATTAGATGCAGAAGAAGCATTTGACAAAATTCAGCATCTTTTCATGCTAAAAGTCTTGGAAAGAACAGGAATTTAAGGCCCATACCTAAACATAGCAAAAGCAATATACAGCAAATCGGTATCCAACATCAAACTAAATGGAGAGAAACCTGAAGCAATCCCACTAAAATCCTGGACTAGACAAGGCTGCCCCCTCTCACCATATCTTTTCAATATAGTACTTGAGGTACTAGCTAGAGCAATTCAACAACATAATGAAGTCAAAGGGATATAAATCGGAAAGGAGGAAGTCAAACTATCACTATTCGCAGATGATATGATAGTATACTTAAGTGACCCAAAAACTCCACCAGAGAACAACTTTCATTGGTAGTTATAAACTCACATCCCAACCTGGATTCATCACAATCTTGGATAAAGCAAGGTCTCCCCAGGATTGAGATAGAAGTTTCATAAGCCAATATAGAAAAGTCTACAGGGAGAATACTGAACATGAGTCTTAAAAACACTTAAAAGCTCTGTCTCACATTCAGCTCCCCAGGCATTACTTTTCATGAGCCCACTCTCTGCTATGCAGAACATATCCTGGGAAGTCCCTGTCCTCGCCATTTTGTGCTAGTGTACCCTTGCCTGGGAAAAAATGTTTACTATCTTCACTGTTCTAAGGAAGAAATTTTGAACAGCTTTTCGATGAAGCAAATTGATATTAATCAGCTAACCACCGTAAAGACAGTCAGATATTACATCACTTTCTCTTGAAAGAAAGTAACTCTCAGTGCTTCTGACATATGAGCAAGAGGCTTTGAAAAGACACAAAGTATTTTTTTCCAGGAAATGAAGACACAATCTTAGTGTATAGGCAAATCCTTCTGCAACATATCCTTGAATGAGGAAACTGTAGAAGAGAAATGCACAACCACTTACTGCTTTTCAATGAACTCGGATCCTGGTTTAAAAAAAAAACTCCAATGGTATGCCTTCAAAGTTCAAAAAAACCAACAACAGCTTAATAAATGATGGTTCAGCTTAAAACCTTGCAGCCTTTTATTTTCTTCCATAAATAGGCGATTGCTGCCTGAAATCAAGCATTAACTAAGCTATGACTCACGAATGCAGAGAGGAGAGCTCAAGTGTAGTGAGTAAAAGCAGCAATTCTTCTACATGAGAAAACCAGTTTGTCAAGGGAGGCATGAACAGAGTCACATTCTCCTTGTCGAGCATAAATATTTAGCATTTCAGAGCACAATCCTTTTAAATGGGTGAGTAGCAATTATTTCGTTTATTTATGGAAATATGCTTGCCTCTAACACTGAGCCACTACAGCAAAATGACAACATGAGTGGACAGGTATGTTTTTTTTCCAGGACAGTTAGAGTAACTGGCAGGTAAAGTGAGTGATTTCTATTGACAGCAAATTAAAGAACAGCGTAGGGTTGGTGAGTTTGGCTCATTTCATTTCCTTAAACTTTTTACTGATTTGAACTAAAACAAATAAATTTTTTATCTAAAAATGGTGCAGTAATGCATAGCATTGAAGAAGTGATACATGGGTGGCAAATGATATGCCCATGTCCTATAAAGAAGCCACTGGGGGCTTCTGCCTAAACCACACTAAGTTGAGAGGCAGCTTCACTGAAGTCTTTTGTCCTCAGTTGCCCTAAATGTCCCCTTTCTATCACTGACAGGCACACAGAAGGGATCTTCAGCCTTATACATCCACTTTGTAAGTGCCTTCTTTCAGTGAGTGGTGACAAAAGGAACATCAACACAGACTATGCATGAGTAGTGGAAGGCCTTTGATTGGCCCCTTTAATGTGTAACCTCTGTACCTACTACTTCCTGTTGGTTACCTGTTTAGTAAATATTTCTTGGCAATATGTGCACACTGGGCATGGTGGACACTTGTGCTTCTCCTTACATTTTGTAGTGTGAACCTTTACAACAAAATTTTAAGGCAGGCTCTATCACAGTGATCTTTTGATGAGAAATGCCATGAACTTCAAAAGAGCTCTGAATACTTTCCAGCCTCATTAAGTTCTTAATTAGTCTAGGTGGATTAAATCCTCAGGCTTTTCTGAGTTTGGCAGTAACAGTGATTGGACCGATAAAAGATGGGACCTTTATATAAAATATTTGTCATTAAATGAGAAGAAAAAGAGTATTCTAGAGGAAATATAAGAAATTAAATGTTTATTTACCTAAATTT
Organism: Apodemus agrarius; assembly: GCA_964023405.1. NCBI lineage: Eukaryota > Metazoa > Chordata > Mammalia > Rodentia > Muridae > Apodemus > Apodemus agrarius. The sequence goes on from OZ030022.1 coordinate 38,623,171, forward strand.
GGCTGGCTTGGGAGGGACAGGACGAACGAAGGTTTAAGGCAAAAGTGGGATGCTAACTTTATGTGGATAATCTTCAGGTATGGGGGGATTCAGTGCTTGGGTAAACAGGAAAGGTTTGATAGATATAAAGCATGTATCCCGGAAGTAGCATGGTGCATTGTGGCAGCTGACTTATCACTAAGGAAGTAAACCTTTTTAGGAATCTGCTGCAGAGAAATTAGATGGAACTGTGGCACGGTGGCCAGGTCCACGGTACCTTCCTTCTTCTCTGCTAGCCACTCCAGTCATTCTGTGTCTGCCCCCTTTCTTTCTCTTCATATGACTGCATTATTTGACCCAAGACACTGATGAGGAAAAGCAAACCAGTTGGTTTTGCTCAGAGCTCCTTACAGTCAGTTTTCAGAGGACCTGGCAGCAACCTTCGTCTTCATTGTTTTCAAGGAAGAAAATATATTCAAAATATATTTTGTGCACAACTCTGCAACTGGAGAAAATGAAATGGATGAGAATGAAGCCAACAGTCATGACCACAGAGGATCTACACCCAACACATACATATACCCAATGTGTTTTGATCAAATATATTGCTTTCAATTCCACTTATTAAAACATCATGTTCAGTTATAGCCCATGTTAGCTACATTTAAAATCTTGAACTATTTTGAACATAAAAAGTTTTAAGACTTCTCGCTGGATCCAACTGCAACTTTAACAGTGTCTCTGGTATACTGGAAAGTAAGGTGAAGAGTGGGTGTGTGCAGTGACATCTCCCAGGACAAAGTTTTTCTCCTGGACTGCTCTCCTCCATGCATGAAGAGGTTAAGTTGGGGTGAACTCTAAGGACAATTTCTAGAGTAAGAAGTGAAAATGATTGGAAGAACAAGGATTGAAAATTTTAAAAAATTAATTAAAAAACTAGTAAAGATTAGCTTAGTTCAATGTTTGATTAGAAACTATTCTCTTAGATAGCAAGGTAGTACAAACCATTCAAGCTATGTCTGACACTGTTCTGAAGGTCACAATTCTACCTTATAACTCTCAGTACATTGCTGGAGATCTCAGAAATATTCATCTCCTAGTTCTTCACCAATAAAAACACAATCATCATTTAAAGATCATTTAACAAAAATCATTTAAAGATTTGCTTATTTATTTTTTTATTTATTTGTTGTTTTTTATTTTATGGTTTTATGTACATGAGTATTTTCCTGTACAGGTGTTAGTGCACCTTATGCATACAATACCCATCAAGTCCAGAAGAGGGCATTGGTTCCCCTGATCCTAGAGTTACAGATGGTTATGAGCTACCATATAGTTACTACAGAATTGAACTCAGGTCTTCTGAAAGACCAACATGTGCCTTGTCTTAGTCACTGATTTATCCCTGTTAAGAGACACCATCACCAAGGCAACTCTTGTAAAAGAAAGCATTTAATTGAGGAATTGCTTAGAGTTTTAAGGTGTGGTCCATTTTCATCAAGGGATCATGGTGCCTTGTCAGGTATAGGAACAGTGACTGAGAGCTACATTCTGATGTGTAGGCAAAGAGAGAGAGAGAGAGAGAGAGAGAGAGAGAGAGACAGAGAGACAGAGAGACAGAGAGACAGAGACAGAGAGAGACAGAGAGACAGAGACAGAGAGAGACAGACATAGACAGAGAGAGACAGACAGAGATAGACAGAGAGACAGGGAGACAGAGACAGAGAGAGGTGACTGACACTGGGTCTGGCCCTGGCTTTTGAAACCTCAAAGGTCACCCTATCCCCAGCAAAACATCTCCTCTGACAAGGTCACACTTACTCCAACAATGCTCTGCCTCTTAATCCATCTCAAATAGTGTCACTTCCTGATGACTAAGTATTCAAATATATGAGCCTATGGGAGTCATTCTTAATCAAATCAGCTATTCCTTTCCCTGGCCCCTGTAGGCTTAGAGCTATATATCATAATGCAAAAATGCATGCAGTCTGACTTCATAAGACCTCATTCTCTATATTGGTTTCAATTTCTGTTTAAAAGTCCAAAGTTCAAAGTCTCTTCTGATGCTTCTGGCCATTTCTTTACTGTAATGCACTGTAAAATCAGAATAAAAAAGCAGATTACCTACTTCTAACATAAAACGACACAGAATATATATTACTGTGTTAGTTTTATAACAAGTCAACACAAGCTAAAATCATCTGAGAGAATGGAACTTCGAGTTAAAAAAAATCCCTCATAAGATCGGCTTGAAGACAGTACTGTGATGCATTTTTTAATTAGTGACTGACGGGGAAGGGGAGGACACAGCCCATTTTGGGTGGCACTATCCCTAGGCTTGTAATGCTGGGTTGTGCTTCCAAGTTCCACTTCCTCCTTTGGGGTATCCAGGAGCCAATGCACACTGGGCTGGGAGGATGAACCAGAGCTCAGAATGGGTGGAAGCCCAGTCCCACTGGGAGGGCTTAGGTGTGTGTATGGGGAGGGGGAGCGGGAGCGTTTGCTGAGGATTTTAGTGTTAAGCTCCCTTAGGCAATATTTAGTGAAACAGCTCTCTTAGGTGGTACTCAGTGCATGCATATGTTACCTACATATGAACTCTGAAGAGTGGGAAGCAGTTTTCAGGGTGAATGTAAATCATTTGCATGGTGGGGGAGATGGTCCAGCAATCCCTAGAGCTAGATGAGAAGGTTCTTTTCTGGAGACAGGAAGCTGAACCTGTAATTTTGCCAAGGACTCCATGACACTCATCAGGTAGAAGATGTGGGGGGTTAGGTTCCCCAGATCAGACAGAGAAGAGGAAGCCCCACAAAGAAAAGGGAGACTTCCATTTTGTGCCAGCATGCTGTCCAGACATGGTAGACTACAACCTTAATAGTGTGATCCAACACTGGGTTCTATAAGAAAGCAGGCTGAGCAAGCCATGGACAGCTAGCTACAGTGTAGTGGAGCATCCCGACACGGTCTCTGCATCTGCTTTTGCCTTCATGTTTCTGTCCTGTTTGAGTTGCTGTCTTGACTTCTTTTGACAAGGAACAATGATTTGGAATTATAAGCCAAATAAATCTTTTCTTCTCCAACATCTATTTTGTTCATGGTATTTCATGGCAGCAATAGCGATTACCATTTTAAAAGGGGAAGGGGACCATAGTGAAGAAAGAGTAGACCAAAGCAAGAATTAAAACCATCAGAGCAAACTCCAAATTCCAACAAGGCCACACAGCTGATCTTTCTCAAGTAGTGCCACTCCTCTGACAACTAAGTGTTCAAATATACGAGCTCCAGGGAACCATTCTTATTCAAACTATCAAATATTGTTAACCAATGTGCCATGTCTTCAGGCATAGCTTTCAAAAGGGTCTTTAAAACTTATCATGGTAGGGCTGATGAAATGTCTCCAGGGTGAAAAACACTTGCTGCTCTTGAGGAGGACTGATCTTCTGTTCCCAGAACCCACATGGCAGCTCATGTTCTTTGGTAACATAGCTGAAGTTCCAGCCCTTTTACAATTCCCTGTGTGCCAGGAAAACACAGGATATGCACACATACATGCAAGCAAAACACTCAAATTCAGAAAATCAAAAATATTATTTGTTTTACAAAGAAACACATGAAGATGTGAGTCCACACATAAAGATGTGAGTACACACATGATGTCGGAGGATTAGAGACTTCAAGGTCAACTCTTTATTCTGTCAGGTATATAATGTTTTACTTCCCTAACACTTCTTTGATTATTCCTCCAGGAATAACTAAGGTGAAGAGATGATGGTGATAATGTCAGTGATGAATTTTTAGAGACTCACTTGGAATTAGAGACAAAACAGTAGACCAGGCTTATCTATTTCCTCTAGCTGCTTCTTTCTTTCTTTCTTTTTTTTTACTGTTTAAAAAACAGAGCTCACAAAACTTGAGAGTTCAAAATTTACTGCCTGAACATATTTTATTTAAATTGCCTCACAACTTGAAATATATCCTTGTAATAGTCAACATGCCTCAGGTGGAGGAAAAATTTTGAATTATTAAATTTGTCACTGTGAGTAACAAAGTATTAATTGCTGCAGCAAAATAAATTATGCCTGCCCTCTTTTTTTTTAATGAGAAAATAGTCTAAAGACTGTTAACTATCAATCTCCCATTTCCTAATGTAAAATAGGATGAGAGGAGAGGGCCAGAACAAGAGGGGTTTGCTCTGCCTAGAAGGTCTTCAGTGAAGAAAGGAAGAGTTGATTTCTTTCACAAACAAGGTACATTCTTGTGCACTCCTCCTGGACAGTAAGAAGGAGATCCTATACAAAAGAGCTGGGCCTTTAGAAAAACCCAACATTGTTCTTCATGTGGTTGGAGCCCAAAGTTGGAATGTGTCTGCCATGTAGGATCTCTGTCCAGCTAAGGTCTCTGTACTTCTTCCCAATAGGACTAAGGAGCATTTCAGGCATCTGAGCTGGAGTACTCTTAGTGGGAGGAGTTCCTGAGACAAAGGCTTCTCAGCTACTCTCCTATGGGCTAGGATGCTTTGGATGAGAAGATGACCTTCCCAGACCATCTGGCAGTTTTATCATCTCTTACACTTTGGATGTTAGTTTTACCATACGTGTTCTTTCTTCCTACTTAGGATGAAATTTCATATAGAATCCTTTCCTGAGTTCTTTTTAGTATACCATTATATGCATCCCCATAAGAACCAGAAGATGCATTTGATACTTGTCATAGCTGGTAGTGAACATTCTGTCTCAAACCCTCTTCTGTAACTATCGGACTCTATTGGGTTTTTTTTTTCTTTTCTAAAGCAACACTTTTGGGATGCTGAGTTTTTATTTGTCTCTATAAGAGGGAGACAGTTTGTACAATGGAAAGTCTTCTACTTTTCCCCTGTAGTAGAGATTAAAAATTATAAAATTGAGATCTACTTTCTTGCAGGTAATAGTCCTTAGGTTTCTGAGGCTATGAGAAACTTAGCATGCAAGAGTGATAGAGAAAGTCTGCCCTTTTATCACTGAACCTGTTACATCAATCCAACTTTAGAAAATAAACCTTTGTCCAATAATATACATGTTGTGGTATATAATCATGAGATTGAATGTAAGACACAAATGAGTGTCCATAATTACATTCATAAGCAAATGTGACTCTATTGATGAACAACCCCGAGCATCATGGTATCTCCTCCTTTTATACCACATTTTATCTCCTCCTTTTATACCACAATTCTGTGATACCCACCACAGCCCCCCCCAGAAAAACAAAAACAAAAAGCCTACTGCTCTTATCTCTTGCTTAAAATCCTTTAATGATACCATATTGCAACGAAGAGTCAAATACATATACAAAATCTATTACAAGTTGATCGCTGCATTCTTGGCCAGATTCTACACAATGCATGTAGAACAAACTATGGTTTAAGCTACTAGGCCTTGGCTCCTCTGTTCTATTGCCTATCATTCCTTCCTTCTGCTCTATTTTTGGCAAAACAATGTTCATTTCTTAAGATTCAATGCAGTTGTTACTATTTCTGAGTTGTTTTCTTTGACTGTGTTAACAGAACAGGTTTAAAGGGTTAGAATATTCAATGTTATCTTGCCAACTAATGTAAATAAAACACTCACAAAAGCATTGCTCTAAGGAGATCCATGATTGATGCAGTTACTCTAGTTTCAACAATCAGACAGTAGAGGGATTATGAGACCATACCCTCCACCAGCACCTCACTCTTCTGCCAATATCCATGTAAACACAGACAACTGTATGTTTCCTTCTCTGTAAAAATGAGAGAAAATACTGCTTTGGACTCAAGTCCCTGATATCTGATTCTTTTTTTTTTTTCACTTATGTGACATTCTTTTTTTTTACTTATTGAATATATTCTTCATTTACATTTTAAAGGTTATACCCCTTCCTGGTTTTCACCTTCCCCGAAAACCTCCAACCCATCCTCCCACCCCCTGTCTTCAAGAATATGCTGCTCCACCCAACCCACTCCCACAACCCCGACTCGATTTCCCCACACTGGGGCCTCTATTGAGCATATAGAATCCCCACATATTATATTCTAGTTACATCCATTCGCCTAAGAATTTCATGAATTCATTATTTTTAATAGCTGAATTATACTCCATTATGTAGATCAAGGACCTCCCCTCCCACTGATGCCTGACAAGGCATTCCTCTGCCACTCTTTTGGCTGGAACCATGTGTGCCCCTTGGTTGATGGCTTAGTCCCTGGGAGCCCTGGGGCATTTGGATGGCCATCATAGTCATTCCTCCCATGGGGTTGCATTCCCCCACCCCCTGCCGCACCTCCAGTCTGCCCTCCAACTCCTCCATTTTAAACCCCGCCCTCAGTCCAATGGTTGGCTGCTAGTATTCTCCTCTGTATCTGTAAGGTTCTGACAGGGTTCCTCCAAAAGACAACCATAACAGGATCCTTTCAGTACGCATTTCTTGTCATCCATAGTAGTTTTGGGACTTGGTGTTTATAGGATGAATGCCCAGATAGGGCAGTCTCTGGGTGGCCTTTCCTTCAGTCTCTGCTCCACACTTTGTCTCCATAGTTATTCCTGTTAATAGTTTGTTCCCTTTCTCAGAGGAACCAAAGTACCCCCACTTTGGTCTTCCTTCTTTTGACCTTCCTGTGGTCTGTGAATTGTAACATGTTTATTTTGAGCTTTTAGGCTAATATTCACTTATCAGTGAGTGCATACCATGTGTGTTCTTTTGTGTTTGGGTTACCTCACTTAGGATAACACTTTCTAGTTACATCCATTCACCTAAGAATTTCATGAATTCATTATTTTTAATAGCTGAATTATAGTCCATTATGTAGATATACCACAATTTCTGTATCTATTCCTCTGTTGAAGGACATCTGGGTTCTTTCCAGCTTCAGGCTATTATAAATAAGGCTGATATGAACATAGAGGAGCATGTGTCCTCATTACATGTTAGAGCATCTTCTGGGTATATGCCCAGGAGTGGTATAACTGGGTTCTCAGATAGTACTATGTCCAGTTTGAGATCCGATTCTTCAGTGTTGCGTTTTGGGTCCATTCACCTTGCCCAATATATTTCACTTATGTGATCCTATTCCTTCTTTTCACCTGAAAAACAGAAAAAGATGACTCCTGCCAAGCCTGATAGAAAAGAACAAATGAGATAGTGTCTGGACGGAAAGTCAGAAGACCTGCAATAAGTAACAGTCATATTTGACTCTAAATCTCTTCTCCCTACAAGGTAAGAACCTGCATCAATTTCTCAATCAGTGAGGCTAATCTTAGCTTTGATGCAAGCTGTCTTCCCCTTTTCCCTACCTACTACAGAGGATCAATGAGATAATAATGCATATAATTCCCTTGAAAGTGTTTTGGAAAGTATAAAGCACTATAAAATGTAAGTTGTCAATATCAAATGATTCTTATGAGGAGGTTGATTCAAGGCTATTAAAATTCAGCTGTAGTCAGGACAGGAAAAACAAATTTCCATACAGCATCTGCCTCAATCCAAAGTATTTTGCCCTTCCAGTAGGCAATGAAAATAGCTGCAATTAATTTGAGAGCCAAACAAAAATCATGAATTAATGGAAAATGATCCTCGGAGAGACATTTGCCCTTTAAATGGTAAAAACAATGATTGAAATAAGTAAGTAAGCATGTGGATCATGCTAATGGGAAGCAGGTATTAAGGCAAACTTAATTTATATTTGTATTATCATCACCAAGTTAAGTTAAACATACATTGTAATCTCCTTAATTTATGCAAACATCACAGGGTGGTAGTTTAAATAAGAATGAATCACCCTCACAGGGTTTGAATTCTCCCTTCTTTGTTAGTGGAACTTTTGGGAAGCATCAGGAGGTGTGGCCTTGTTGCAGTAGGCACTGGGGACTAGCTTTGAGGTTTGAAAAGTTCATGCCAGGCCCAATTTTCTCTACCTCTCTTTCTGCCTGCTGTCGAAGGATCAGGATGTAAAGCTCTCAGGTGCTGTCCTATTGCCATGCCTGTCTGCTTCCTGATATAATGATCATGAATTAATCCTCTGAAACTATAAGCCACCAATTAAATATCTTGATCATGGTGTCTCTTCATAGCAATAGAAAAGCGACTAAGAAGTTGATACCAGGACTGGTGTAGTCGCAACCACTCCCTTAAAGACATGCATGGGAATATCCAAATATGACAAGATGGAGAGAATCCTTCTTGGATGGTCAATGCAAAACAAATCAGCCTTTCTGTTATGCAAGTAGGAAAAGTAAAGATGAGAAAAGGCAAAAAGGCATCTCTTAGGTGAGACAGCAAGTACTAAGTAAGCCAAAGCTATACCTTATATCACCCAAATTTTAACAAGCACAATGAATATAGAGTCTGAAGATGTTGATGGGAATACAGGTTTTGCTTGTTCAAAGGAAACTCTCAGTAAAATGTTGTGTTTTCTGGGCTGCTGTCTTCTAACATTTTAAAATTATGGGACAAAGGAATTTGAAAAAGATAATGTATGGTACGTGGGATGGCTTGAAGGGAGGAGAGGGAAGGAGGGACTGATGTAATTATATTATTATTTCAAAAATAAAATGTAATTAAAATAGACAAAAGGTGTATGGGAAGGCTTCTAATTCTTTAAATTAAAACCTTGCACAAATTTCTAAAATTTCTTTTTCAAAACATTAATTAGTTAACAAGCACAAACATTTTCTCATTATCTGGCTGTATCTGGAATCTAAACCTGACACAGAGCTTGGAATCTTCAGGCAGATTGTGCAATCCTAGTACTCAGCAAGCTTGTTGAAATTAAGATTTTGATTCAAAAGTCAGGATAACGTCTGTAGTTCTGTGTTTCTACCCAGCTTCCCAAGTGCAGATACTGTGAGGAACGAAAGCATTCTCTGAGGGTCACAGCAGAAGAAGCTGGCATCACCTTCCTTCAGGCCTTCTACAATGGTATTCTTAATCACGCCAAGCAGCAGCTGGAAATGTACAATGCTTGACTGCCAGCCCACATCAGAGATGGGCAGAAGTGACATGGAAAAAGATTACCTCCTCATGTTGTGATCCTGTTAAATGTTATCATTTTCAGTATGACATGTCAATGTTATATGGCAAATGACAGGTTTGTTATGAGAATAAATATAACATTAAACAACTCCATGGCTCAAATAAGTCCTTAATTAGATGTTGATATCTTTGGGCATGGAGGGACATCCTTTTGTGGGGAGGGAGGGAATCTATTTCCTCGTTAGCAGGGAATAATGTTAAGTAGATTGATATCTTCTCAGCTCTGTGTCAAGAAGAAGGTGCAGATACATCTTTGTTACTCACAGGACATCAAGGTATACTTCAGATCTTCCTCACTCTGAAATAGAAGAATGATCCCCATGTTCCACTATGTTCCTAGCAGTCTTATTTATAATAGCCAAGAGCTGGAAAGAACCCAGATGTCCTTTGGCAGAGGAATGGATACAGAAAATGTGGCACTTTACACAATGGAGTACTACTCAGCTATTAAAAACAATGACTTTATGAAATTCTTAGGCAAATGGATAAAACTAGAAGATATCATTCTGAGTGAGGTAGCACAATCAAAAAAGAACACACATGGTATGCACTTGCTAATAAGTGGATATTAGCCCAAAAGCTCCAAATACCCAAGATATAATTTACAGACCACGTGAAGTTCAAGAAGAAGGAAGACCAAAGTGTGGATGCTTCAGTCCTTGTTAGAAGGGGGAACAAAATACTCATGGGAGGAAATATGGAGACAAAGTATGGAGCAGAGACTGAAAGAAAGGCCATCCAGATCCCTACCTGGGGATCCATGCCACATACAGTCACCAAACTCAGAAACTTTTGCAGATGCCAAGAATTGCTTGCTGACAGGAACCCAACATAGCTGTATCCTGCGAGGCTCTGTCAGAACTTGACATATGCAAAGGCAGATGCTCACAGGCAACCATTAGAGTGAGCATGGGGTCCCCATAGGGAAGTTAGAGAAAGACTGAAGGAGCTGAAGGGGTTTGCAACCCATAGAAATAACAACAATATCAAACAACTAGAACCCCCAGAGCTCTCAGGGGCTAAACTAATGAGAGAATACACATGGAGGGACCCATGGTTCCAGCCACATATGTAACAGAGGATGGCCTTGTTGGCATCATTGGAAGGAGGGGTCCTTGGCCCTGTAAAGTCTCAATGCCCCAGTGTAGAGGAATACTAGGGTAGGGACACTGGAGTGGGTGGGTGGGGAAGCACCCTCATAGAAGCAGGGGGAGGGGATAGAATAGGGGGTTTCTGGGGTAGGGGAGGAAACTTGGAAATCAGATGATATTTTAAATGTAAATAAATAAAATATCCAATAAAATAAAAGACAAAAGAAAAGTAAATAAATAAAATAACCATTTTTTTAAAAAGAAGAGTGATCCCACCATCTGCTATGTTATCTGTGATGAAACTGTAGCCAGAGCTGAGTTGAAGTCAGCCCTTTGCCCAAAAAACTTACAAAATAGTCAAACAAATAATCTTCCTTTGAGGTGAGAGAGATGCCTCATGGGATAAAAGCAGTTGCTATTCAAAGGTTGACAACCTGAGTTCCATTGCCAGAACCGTCTGTAATCCCAGCACTTCTGTGTTGAGATAGGCACAGACAGGAGAATTATCTGGAAACAGAATCCAGGAGCAGCATGGCAGAGACAACAAAAAACACCCTGTCTCAAAAGAGCAGGAGGGAAAGGACATTAACTGACTGCTGACAGTGTTCTTCTGACCCCCACAGGTATATAGTTGAAACTCAGATTCCTGTGTGCACCTGTCATGTACCCCCCACCTCTCTCTGTCTCTCTCACTCTCCCCCACCTACCTGCCCCCCTCTCTCTCACACACACACACACATACACATACACACACACACACACACACACACAGAGAGAGAGAGAGAGAGAGAGAGAGAGAGAGAGAGAGAGAGAGAGGATGATATGATGATAACCTAAAGAATAAGAAGTGTGCCATTGATTTGGAGGGGGTCTCTGCAATCTTGGCTCCCAGACGGACCTGACTGGCAGTGTCAGGTACACAGAGACAACCTGAGTATAACATTGCTTGGGGCAAGGCACACCAGGGCTCCAACAGCATGCAAGAGTAGGGCAGCACATCAGCAATCTGTTCCAGGGGAAGCCCAGTCATCCAGTGGTGTGGAAATAGCCTTACAGGCTCACAGGAGGTTCAAGCACAGTGAATGACAACAGGATGAACTATCGCCAGAGATAATCAGATGGCAAAAGGCAAACATAGGAATGCTACTAACAAAAATCAAGGCAATATGGGAGCATCTGAACCCAATTCTCCAACAACAGCAAGTCCTGGATACCCCAACACAGCAGAAAAACAAGATTTGGATTTAAAATTGCAGGTCATGATGCTGTTAGAGGAAAAGAAGGACACAAATAAATCTCTTAAAGAAATACAGGAGAGCATGAATCAAAAGGTAGAAGCCATTACAAGGGAAAGACAAAAATCATTTAAAGAAATTCAGGAGAAAAAGGGTCAACAGATAGAAGCCAATAAAGAGGAAATGCGAAAATCACTTAAAGAAATACAAGAGAACTTGGGTCAACAGGCAGAAGTCATGAAAGAGGGAACACAAAAATCTCTTAAAGAATTACAGGAAAACACAAACAAACAAGTGAAGGAACTGAGCAAAACCATCAAGGATCTAAAAACAGAAGTATAAACAATTAATTAATCACAAAGGGAGACAACTTTGGAGATAGAAAACCTTGGGAAGAAATCAGGGGACATAGATGCCAATATCAACAACATTGATAGAAGAAAGAATCTCAGATGCTGAAGATACCATAGAAACCATTGATTCGACAGTCAAAGAAAATGCAAAATGCAAAAAGCTTGTAACAAAACATCAAGGAAATCAGGACACAATGACAAGATGAAATCTAAGGATTATAGGGATAGATGATTTACAACTTAAAGGGCCAGCAAATATCTTCCACAAAATTATGGAAGAAACAGTGGAGGAGTGTTCCTCTTTCTCCACATCCTTGCCAGCACTTGTTGTCTCTTGAGTTTTTAATCTTAGCCATTCTGACTGGTGTGAGGTGGAATCTCAGGGTTGTTTTGATTTGCATTTCCCTAATGACTAATGATGTTAAACATCTCTTAAGGTGTTTCTCGGCCATCTGAATTTCTTCTGGTGAAAATTCTTTGTTTAGCTCTGTACCCCATTTTGTGATAGGGTTATTTGGTTCTTTGGGGTCTAACTTCTTGAGTTCTTTGTATATATTGATATTAGCCCTCTGTCGGATGTGGGGTTGGTGAAGATCTTTTCCCACTTTGTTGGTTGTCGTTTTGTCCTTCTGACAGTGTCCTTTGCCTTGCAGAAACCTTGTAATTTTATGAGGTCCCATTTGTCAATTCTTGATCTTAGTGTGTAAGCTATTGGTGTTCTGTTCAGGAACTTTCCCCCTGTGCCTATGTCCTCCAGGGTCTTCCCAAGTTTCTTTTCTAATAGTTTCAGTGTGTCTGGTTTTATGTGGAGGAACTTGATCCACTTGGAGTTGATCTTAGTGCAAAGAGATAAAAGTGGGTCAATTTGCATTCTGGCGGTTCCTCAGAAAATTGGGCATGTCACTTCCAGAGGACCCTGGCATACCACTCCTGGGCATATACCCAGAAGATTCCCCTGCATACAATAAAGACACATGCTCCACTATGTTTATAGCAGCCTTGTTTATAATAGCCAGAAATTGGAAGGAGCCCAAATATCCCTCAAAGGAGGAATAGATACAGAAAATGTGGTATATTTATACAATGGAATACTACTCAGCAATTAAAAATAATGAATTCATGCAATTTGTAGGTAAATGGTTAGACCTGGAAAATATCATCCTGAGTGAGCTAACCCAATCACAAAAGAATACACATGAAATGCAATCACTGATAAGTGGATATTAATGAGCCCAGAAGCCCTAAATACTCAAGGCACAATTAGCAAGTCAAATGATTCCCAAGAAGAAGAAAGGAGAGGACCCTGGGCCTGTAAAGATTGGATCCAGTTTTGTAGAGAAACCGTGGGGGGAGGGGGAATGATTGGGGAATAGTTGGGTGGGAAAGGAATTATGGGACATAGGGAGGTGGGGAACTGGGAAAGGGGAAAGCCTTTGGAATGTAAACATAGAATATAGAAAATAAAAATTAAAAAAAATTATGGAAGAAAACTTCCCCAACCTAAAGAGAGAGATGACCATGAACATACAAGAAACCTACAGAACTCCAAACAGACTGGACCAGAACAGAAATTCTTCCCATCACATAATAATCAAAACCCCAAATATACTAAACAAAGAAAGAATATTAAATGCAGTAAGAGAAAAAGGCCAAGTAACTTATAAAGGAAGCCCTATCAGAATTACACCAAACTTCTCACCACAGACCATGAAAGCTAGAAGATCTTGGGCAGATCTCATACAGACTCTAAGAAAACATAAATGCCAGCCAAGACTACTATACCCAGCAAGCTCTCAATCACCATAGATGGAGAAACCAAGATATTTCATGATAAAACCAAATTTATACAATATCTTTCCACAAACCCAGCCCTACAAAGGATAATAGGTGGAAAACACCAATACAAGGAGGGAAACTACACCCTGGTAAAAGCAAGATAGCAACCTTCTTCCATCAAACCCCAAAAGAAGATAACCACTCAAACATAAAAATGACATCAAAAATAACAGGAAGTAATAATCACTATTCCTTAATATCTCTTAATATCTCTTAATATCAACGGACTCAATTCCCCAATAAAAAGACATAGATTAACAGACTGGATACATAAAGAGGACCCTACATTTTACTTCACAGAGGAAACACACCTCAGTGTGGAAGACAAACACTACCTCAAAGTAAAAGGCTGGAAGACAATTTTACAAGCAAATGGTCTCAGGAAACAAGTTGAAGTAGCCATTCTAATATCAGATAAAATTGACATTCAACCTAAAGTCATCACAAGAGATACAGAAGTACACTTCTTATTGGTCAAAGGAAAAATCCACCAAGAAGTCTCAATTCTGAACAACTATGCTCCAAATGCAAGGGTACCCTCATTCGTGAAAGAGACTTTACTAAAGCTCAAAACACACATTGCACCTAACACAATAATTGCAGGTTACTTCAACACACCATTCTCCTCAATGGAACGATCAGGAAAACAGAAACTAAACAGGGACACAGTGAAACTAATTGAAGCTTTGGACCAATTGGATTTAATAGATCTTATATATATATATAAAACATTTCATCCTAAAGCAAAAGAATATACCTTTTTCTCAGCACTTCATGGTACCTTCTCCAAAATCGACCATATAATTGGTCACAAAACAGACCTCAAGAAATATAAGATCAAACTAATCTCATGCCTCCTATCAGATCACTATGGAGTAAGAGTGGTCTTCAATAGCAACAAAAGCAACAGAATGCCCACATAGACATGGAAGCTGAAAAATACTCTACTCAATGATACCTTGGTCAAGGAAGAAATAAAGAAAGAAATCAAAGACATTTTAGAATTTAATGAAAATGAAGGCACAAACAACATACCCAAATTTATGGGACACAAAGAAAACAGTGCTAAGAGGAAAACTTATAGCCCTGAGTGCCTCAAAACCAAACCAAAACCAAAACAAAACAAAACAAAAAACTGGAGAGAGCGAACACTAGCAGCTTAATGGCACAACTGAAAGCCCTGGAAGAAAAAGAAGGTAATTCACCGAGGAGTAGAAGACAGGAAATCAGCAAATTCAGGATTGAAATCAATCAAGTAGAAACAACAGAACCATACAAAGAATCAACAAAACCAGGAGCTGGTTCTTTGAGAAATTCAACAAGATAGATAAACCCTTAGCCAGACTAACCAAAGGGCAAAGAGACAGTGTCCAAATTAACAAAATTAGAAATGAAAAGGGAGATATAACAACAGAAACTGAGGAAATTAAAAAACAAATCAGATCCTATTACAAAAGCCTATACTCAACTCAACTGGAGAATCTGGAGGAAATGGACAATTTCCTAGACAGATACCAAATACCAAAATTAAATCAGGGTCAAATAGCTCATCTAAACAGTCCAATAACCCCTAAAGAAATAGAAGGGCCATAGAAAGTTTTCCAACAAAAAAAAAAAAAGTACAGGACCACATGGTTTTAGTGCAGAATTCTATCAGACCTTCAAAGAAGACCTAACACCAATACTTTTCCAACTATTCCACAAAATAGAAACAGAAGGAACACTACCCAACTCATTCTACAAAGCCACAATTATGCTGATACCAAAACCACACAAAGATCCAACAAAGAGAACTTCAGTCCAATTTCTCTTATGAATATCAATGCAAAATTAGTCATTAAAACTCTTGCCAACAGAATCCAAGAACACATCAAAAGGATCATTCACCATGATCCAGTAGGCTTCATCCCAGGGATGCAGGGACGGTTCAATATACGGAAATCCATCAATGCAATCCAGTACATAAACAAACTTAAAAAAAAACCCACATGGTTCTTTCATTAGATACTGAAAAACCATTTGACAAAATTCAGCATCCTTTCATGCTAAAAGTCTTGGAAAGAACAGGCATTCAAGGCCCATACCTAAACATAATAAAAGCAGTATACAGCAAACCGATAGCCAATATCAAACTAAATGGAGAGAAACTTGAAGCAATTCTACTAAAATCAGGGATTAGACAAGGCTGCCCCCTCTCTCCATATATGTTCAATATAGTACTTGAAGTTCTAGCTAGAGCAGTTAAACAACATAAGAAGGTCAAAAGGATATAAATTGGAAAGGAAGAAGTCAAACTATCACTATTCACAGATGATATGATAGTATACTTCGTGACCCAAAAAACTCCACCAGAGAACTCCTACGGCTGATAAACAACTTCAGCAAAGTGGCTGGCTATAAGTCAACTCAAGCAAATCAGTAGCCTTCTTATACTCAAAGGATAAACAGGCTGAAAAAGACACCCTTTACACCCATTATGGAAATGACACCCTTCACGGTAGCCACAAACAATATAAAGTATCTTGGTGTGACTCTAACCAAAAAAGTGAAAGATCTGTATGACAAGAACTTCAGGTCTCTGAAGAAGGAAATGAAAGAAGACCTCAGAAAATGGAAAATCTCCCATGCTCATGGACTGGCAGGATTAATATAGTAAAGATGACTGTCTTGCCAAAAGCAATACAGATTCAATGCAATCCCCATCAAAATCCCAAGTCGGTTCATCATAGAGTTAGAGCAATTCTCAAATTCATCTGGAATAACAAAAAACCCAGGATAGCTAAAAACTATTCTCAACAGTAAAGAACTTCAGGGGAAATCAGAATCCCAGACCTCAAGCAGTACTACAGAGCAATAGTGTTAAAAACTGCATGGTATTGGCACAGTGACAGGCAGGTAGATCAATGGAATAGGATTGAGGATCCAGAAATGAACCCACACACCTATGTTCACTGTTTTTTATTGAATAACGTCTTCATTTACATTGCCAATGGTAAAACCTTACCGCATATCCCACTTCCCCTAAGACCCCCAACCCCTCCCCTTCCTCCTTCCCCCTGCCTGCAAGTATATGCTTCTCCACCCAACACACTCCCTCCCTCCATCTAGGTTTCCCTTTGTTGGGGCCTCTGTTGAGCCTTTACTTGACCCAGGACCACTCCTCCCACTGATGCCCAAAAGGCCTTCCTCTGCCACATTTTTGGCTGGAACCATGTGTGCCCCTTGGTTGATGGTTCAGTCCCTAAGAGTCTTGGGGCATCTGGGTGGCCAAAATCATTGTTCTTCCCATGGGGATGTAAACCCCTTCAGCGCCTCTGGACCATCCTCCAGCTCCTCCATTGGGGACCCCATGCCCAGTCCAATAGTTGGTTGTTAGCATCTCCCTCTGTATTGTAAAGCTCTGGCAGGGCCCCTCCAGAGAAAACGATGGCACACTCCTTTTGATATGCACTTCTTGTAGTCCATAGTAGTGTCAGGGTTTGTTGACTGTTTATAGGATGAATCCCCAGGTATGGCAGTCTCTGGGTGGCCTTTACTTCAGTCTCTGCTCCACACATTGTCTTCCTTATTGCTCCTGTCACTATTTTTCCCCTTTCTTAGAGGAACCGAAGCACCTTCACTTAAGTCCTCCTTCTTCTTAAGCTTGGTGAAGTTTAACTTGTTTATTTTGAGCTTTTGGGCTAACATCTCTTATTAGTGAGTGTATACCATATATGTTCTTTTGGGATTGGGTTGCCTCGCTCAGGTTGACACTTTCTAGTTCCATCCATTTGCTAAAAAATGTCATGAATGCAAGGTTTTTAAAAGCTGAATAGTACTCCATTGTATATATATATACCATAGTTTCTGTATCAATTCCTCTGCTGAGGGACATCTGGGTTCTATCCATCTTCTGACTATTATAAATAAGGCAGCTATGAACATAGTGGAGCATGTGTCCTTATTACCTGTAGGAGCATCTTCTGGGTATATGCCCAGAAGTGGTATAGCTAGGTCCACTGGTAGTACTATGTCTAATTTTCTGAGGAATTGCCAAATTTATTTCCAGAATGGTTTTACTAGCTCACAATTCCACCAACAATGGAGAAGTGTTCCTTTTCCCCCATATCCTCTCCAGCAAGTGCTGTCCTGAATTTTTCATCTTAGCCATTCTGACTGGTGTAAGGTGGAATCTCAATGTTGTTTTGATTTCCATTTCCCTGATAGCTAAGAATCCAGAGCCATTTGAGTTTCCTCAGTTGAGAGAGAATTCCCTGTTTAGCTCTGTACCCCATTTTTAAATAGGGTTATTTGACTCTCTGGAGACAAGCTTCTTGAGTTCTTTGTATATATTGGATATTAGCCCTCTATCAGATGTAGGGTTGGTAAAGATCTTTCCCCAATTTGTAGGTTGCCGTTTTGTCCTATTGACTGTGTCCTTTGCTTTACAGATGCTTTGCAGTTTTATGAGGTCCCATTTGTTGATTTTTGTTCTTAGAGCATACGCCACTGTTGTTTTGTTCAGGAACTTTTCCTCTGTGCCCACATGTTCAAGATTCATCCCCACTCTCTCCTCTAAAAGCTCCAGAGTACCTGGTTTTATGTGTAGATCCTTGATCAACTTGGACTTGAGCTTTATACAAGGAGATAAGAATGGGTTGATTTGTAATAGTTTCAGTGCTTCTGGTTTTATGTGGAGGTCCTTGATCCACTTGGAGTTGACCTTAGTGCAAAGAGATAAGAGTGGGTCAATTTGCACTCTTCTGCATGTTGACCTCCAGTTGAACCAGCACCATTTGTTGAAAAGGCTATCTTTATTCCACCGGATGGTTGTGGCTCCTTTAACAAACATCAAGTGACCATAAGTCTGTGGGCTCATTTCTGGGTCTTCAATCCTATTCCATTGATCCACTTGCCTGTTGCTGTACCAATACCATGCAGTTTTTAACACAATTGCTCTGTAGTACTGTTTAAGGTCAGGGATATTGATTCCCCCAGAAGTCGTTTTATTGTTGAGAATAGTTTTAGCTATCCTGGGTTTTTTGTTACTCCAGATGAATTTGAGAATTGCTCTTTCTAGATCTATGAAGAATTGAGTTGGGATTTTGATGGGGATCGCATTGAATCTGTATATTGCTTTTGGCAAGATGGCCATTTTTACTATATTGATCCTGCCAATCCAGGAGCAAGAAATATTTTTCCATCTTCTGAGGTCTTCTTCGATTTCTTGGAGGACATAGGCACAGGGGGAAAGGTCCTGAACAGAACACCAATAGCTTACGCACTAAGATCAAGAATTGACAAATGGGACCTCATAAAATTACAAAGTTTCTGTAAAGCAAAGGACACTGTCAGAAGGACAAAATGACAACCAACAAAGTGGGAAAAGATCTTCACCAACCCCACATCCGACAGAGGGCTAATATCCAATATATACAAAGAACTCAAGAAGTTAGACCCCAAAGAACCAAATAACCCTATCAAAAAATGGGGTACAGAGCTAAACAAAGAATTTTCACCAGAAGAAATTCGGATGGCCAAGAAACACCTTAAGAGATGTTCAACATCATTAGTCATCAGGGAAATGCAAATCAAACAACCCTGAGATTCCACCTCACACCAGTCAGAATGGCTAAGATTAAAAACTCAAGAGACAACAAGTGCTGGCAAGGATGTGGAGAAAGAGGAACACTCCTCCACTGTTGGTGGGATTGCAAAATAGTAAAACCACTCTGGAAATCAATTTGGCGGTTCCTCAGAAAATTGGGCATGTCACTTCCAGAGGACCCTAGCATACCACTCCTGGGCATATACCCAGAGGATTCCCCTGCATACAATAAAGACACATGCTCCACTATGTTTATAGCAGCCTTGTTTATAATAGCCAGAAATTGGAAGGAGCCCAAATATCCCTCAAAGGAAGAATGGATACAGAAAATGTGGTATATTTATACAATGGAATACTACTCAGCAATTAAAAATAATGAATTCATGCAATTTGTAGGTAAATGGTTAGACCTGGAAAATATCATCCTGAGTGAGCTAACCCAGTCACAAAAGAATACACATAAAATGCAATCACTGATAAGTGGATATTAATGAGCCCAGAAGCCCTAAATACTCAAGGCACAATTAGCAAGTCAAATGATTCCCAAGAAGAAGAAAGAAGAGGACCCTGGGCCTGTAAAGATTGGATCCAGTTTTGTAGAGAAACCGTGGGGGGAGGGGGAATGATTGGGGAATAGTTGGGGGGAGAGGAATTATGGGACGTATGGTGGGGGGGGACTGGGAAAGGGGAAAACCTTTGGAATGTAAACATAGAATATAGAAAATAAAAATTAAAAAAAAAGAATGGGTTGATTTGAATGTTTCTGCATGCAGATCTCCAGTTGATCCAGCAAAGTTTGTTTAAAATGCTATCTTTTTTCCACCGGATGTTTTTAGCTCCTTTGTCAACTATCAAGTGACCATAGGTGTGTGGGTTCATTTCTGGGTCTTCAATTCTATTCCATTGATCTCCCTGCCTGTCTGCATACCAATACCAAACAGTGTTTGTCACTACTGCTCTGTAGTAGACCTTAAGGTCAGGGATTGTGATGCCCCCAGAAGATCTTTTGTTGTGGAGAATAGTTATTGCTATCCTGGGTTTTTTGTGTTTTTTTTTTTTTATTCCAGATGAATTTGAGAGTTGCTCTTTTTATCTTTTTAACTCTATGAAGAATTGATTTGGGTTTTTTTTTTAATATGATATATTTCTATTCTCCTATAGTAATATCCTTAGTTTTTTTTTATTTTATTTCATTTTATTTTCTATATTCTATGTTTACATTCCAAAGGCTTTCCCCTTTAACAGTTCCCACCCACCATAGTTTCCATAGTTCCTCTCCCCCCCCATCTGTTCCCCAATAATTCCCCCTCCCCCCTCGGTTTCTTTACTAAACTGGATGCAATCTTTACAGGCCCAGGGTCCTCTCCTTTCTTCTTCTTGGGAATCATTTGACTTGCTATTTGTGTCTTGAGTATTTAGGGCTTCTGGGCTCATTAATATCCACTTATCAGTGATTGCATTTCATGTGCATTCTTTTGTGATTGGGTTAATTCACTCAGGATGATATTTTCCAGGTCTAACCATTTACCTACAAATTGCATGAATTCATTATTTTTAATTGCTGAGTAGTATTCCATTGTATAAATATACCACATTTTCTGTATCCATTCCTCCTTTGAGGGATATTTGGGCTGCTTCCAATTTCTGGCTATTATAAACAAGGCTGCTATAAACATAGTGGAGCATGTGTCCTTATTGCATGCAGGGGAATCCTCTGGGTATATGCCCAGGAGTGGTATGCCAGGGTCCTCTGGAAGTAACATGCCCAATTTTCTGAGGAACCGCCAAACTGATTTCCAGAGCGGTTTTACCATTTTGCAATCCCACCAACAGTGGAGGAGTGTTCCTCTTTCTCCACATCCTCGCCAGCACTTGTTGTCTCTTGAGTTTTTAATCTTAGCCATTCTGACTGGTGTGAGGTGGAATCTCAGGGTTGTTTTGATTTGCATTTCCCTAATGACTAATGATGTTGAACATCTTTTAAGGTGTTTCTCGGCCATCCGAATTTCTTCTGGTGAAAATTCTTTGTTTAGCTCTGTGCTCCATTTTTTGATAGGGTTATTTGTTTCTTTGCGGTCTAACTTCTTGAGTTCTTTGTATATATTGGATATTAGCCCTCTGTCGGATGTGGAGTTGGTGAAGATCTTTTCCCACTTTGTTGGTTGCCGTTTTGTCCTTCTGACAGTGTCCTTTGCTTTGCAGAAACTTTGTAATTTTATGAGGTCCCATTTGTCGATTCTTGATCTTAGAGCATAAGCTATTGGTGTTCTGTTCAGGAACATTTCCCCTGTGCCCAAGTCCTCCAGGGTCTTCCCAAGTTTCTTTTCTAATAGTTTCAGTGTGTCTGGTTTTATGTGGAGGTCCTTGATCCACTTGGAGTTGATCTTAGTGCAAAGAGATAAGATTGGATCAATTTGCATTCTTCTGCATGTTGACTTCCAGTTGAACCAGCACCATTTGTTGAAAAGGCTATCTTTATTCCATCGGATGGTTGTGGCTCCTTTATCAAAGATCAAGTGACCATAAGTCTGTGGGTTAACCTCTGGGTCTTCAATCCTGTTCCATTGATCTGCTTGCCTGTTGCTATACCAATACCATGCAGTTTTTAACACAATTGCTCTGTAGTACTGCTTGAGGTCAGGGATATTGATTCCCCCAGAAGTCCTTTTATTGTTGAGAATAGTTTTAGCTATCCTGGGTTTTTTGTTGCTCCAGATGAATTTGAGAATTGCTCTTTCTAGATCTATGAAGAATTGAGTTGGGATTTTGATGGGGATCGCATTGAATCTGTATATTGCTTTTGGCAAGATGGCCATTTTTACTATATTGATCCTGCCAATCCAGGAGCAAGAAATATTTTTCCATCTTCTGAGGTCTTCTTCGATTTCTTTCTTCAAGGACTTGAAGTTCCTGTTGTACAGATCTTTCGCTTGTTTGGTTAGAGTTACGCCAAGATATTTTATGTTGTTTGTGGCTATTGTGAAGGGTGTTATTTCCCTAATTTCTTTCTCTGCCTGCTTGTCCTTTGAGTACAAGAAGGCCACTGACTTGCTTGAGTTAATTTTATAACCTGCCACTTTGCTGAAGTTGTTTATCAGCTGTAGAAGTTCTCTGGTGGAGTTTTTTGGGTCGCTTAGGTAAACTATCATATCGTCTGCAAATAATGATAGTTTCACTTCTTCCTTTCCAATTTGTATCCCTTTGACTTCCTTATGTTGTCTAATTGCTCTTGCTAGAACTTCAAGTACTATATTGAAAAGATATGGAGAGAGAGGGCAGCCTTGTCTAGTCCCTGATTTTAGTGGGAATGCTTCAAGTTTCTCTCCATTTATTTTGATGTTGGCTACTGGTTTGCTGTAGATTGCTTTTACTATGTTTAGGTATGGGCCTTGAATTCCTGCTCTTTCCAAGACTTTTAGCATGAAAGGATGCTGAATTTTGTCGAATGCTTTTTCAGCATCTAATGAGATGACCATGTGGTTTTTTTCTTTCAGTTTGTTTATGTAGTGGATTACATTCATGGATTTCCGTATATTGAACCATCCCTGCATCCCTGGGATGAAGCCTACTTGATCATGGTGGATGATCGTTTTGATGTGCTCTTGGATTCGGTTAGCAAGAATTTTATTTAGTATTTTTGCATCTATATTCATAAGAGAAATTGGCCTGTAGTTCTCTTTCTTTGTTGGATCTTTTTGTGGTTTAGGTATTAACGTAATTGTGGCTTCGAAGAATGGGTTGGGCAGTGTCCCTTCTGTCTCTATTTTGTGGAATAGTTTGGAGAGTATTGGTGTTAAGTCTTCTTTGAAGGTCTGGTAGAATTCTGCACTAAAACCATCTGGTCCCGTACTTTTTTTGGTTGGGAGGCTTTCTATAACCCCTTCTATTTCTTTAGGGGTTATGGGACTATTTAGCTGATCTACTTGATGCTGATTTAATTTTGGTATTTGATATCTGTCTAGGAAATTGTCCATTTCCTCCAGGTTCTCCAGTTGTTTTGAGTATAGACCTTTGTAGTAGGATCTGATGATGTTTTGAATTTCCTCAGTTTCTGTTGTTATGTCTCCCTTTTCATTTCTAATTTTGTTAATTTGTATACTGTCTCTGTGTCCTTTGGTTAGTCTGGCTAAGGGTTTATCTATCTTGTTGATTTTCTCAAAGAACCAGCTCCTGGTCTTGATTCTTTGTATGGTTCTCTTTGTTTCTATTTGATTGATTTCAGCCCTGAGTTTGATGATTTCTTGTCTTCTACTCCTCCTGGGTGAATTAACTTGTTTTTCTTCCAGGGCTTTAAGGTGTGCCATTAAGCTGCTAGTATATGCTCTCTCCAGTTTCTTTTTGGATGCACTTAGAGCTATGAGTTTTCCTCTTAGCACTGCTTTCATTGTGTCCCATAGATTTGGGTAGGTTGTACCTTCATTTTCATTGAATTCTAAAAAGTCTTTGATTTCTTTTTTTATTTCTTCCTTGACCAAGGTGTCATTGAGTAGAGTATTGTTCAGTTTCCATGTGTATGTGGGCTTTCTGTTGTTTTTGTTGTTATTGAAGACCACTCTTACTCCATGGTGATCTGATAGAAGGCATGGGATTAGCTCGATCTTCTTGTATTTGTTGACATCTGTCTTGTGACCAATTATATGGTCTATTTTGGAGAAGGTCCCATGTGGAGCTGAGAAAAAGGTATATTCTTTAGCTTTAGGATGAAATGTCCTATATATATCTGTTAAATCCAATTGGTCCAGAGTTTCAATTAGTTTCACTGTCTCCCTGTTTAGTTTCTGCTTTCCTGATCGGTCCATTGAGGAGAGTGGAGTGTTGAAGTCACCCACAATTATTGTGTTAGGTGTAATGTGTGCTTTAAGCTTTAGTAAGGTTTCTTTTACGAATGAGGCTGCCCTTGCATTTGGAGCATAGATGTTCAGTATTGAGAGCTCTTCTTGGTGGATTTTTCCTTTGGCCAGCAAGAAGTGACCTTCTGAGTCTCTTTTGATGATTTTAGGTTGGAAGTCAATTTTATCTGATATTAGAATGGCTACTCCAGCTTGTTTCCTGAGACCATTTGCTTGTAAAATTGTCTTCTAGCCTTTTACTCTAAGGCAGTGTTTGTCTTTGACACTGAGATGTGTTTCCTGTATGCAGCAAAATGTAGGGTCCTGTTTCCGTATCCAGTCTGTTAATCTATGTCTTTTTATTGGGGAATTGAGTCCATTGATCTTAAGAGATATTAAGGAATAGTAATTATTTCCTCCAGACATTTTTGAAATTATATTTATTTATTTTATTTATTTTTTATATTCGAGAGGTTACCTTCTTTTGGGTTTGATGAGAGGAGGTTTCTATCTTGCTTCTTCCCGGGTGTAGTTTCCGTCCTTGTCTTGGTGTTTTCCCCCTATTATCCTTTGTAGGGCTGGATTTGTGGAAAGATATCGTGCAAATTTGGTTTTGTCATGGAATACCTTGATGTCTCCATCTATGGTGATTGAGAGCTTTGCTGGGTAAAGTAGTTTTGGCTGAAGTTTGTGTTCTCTTAGAGTTTGCATGATATCTGCCCAGGATCTTCTAGCTTTCATGGTCTCAGGTGAGAAGTCTGGTGTTATTCTGATAGGTCTTCCTTTATAAGTTACTTGGCCTTTTTCTCTTGCTGCCTTTAATATTCTTTCTTTGTTTAGTACATTTGGAGTTTTGATTATTATGTGACGGGATGTATTTCTGTTCTGATCCAGTCTGTTTGGGGTTCTGTATGCTTCTTGTATATTCATGGGCATCTCTCTCTTTAGGTTGGGGAAGTTTTCTTCCATAATTTTGTAGAAGATATTTGCTGGCCCTTTAACTTGTACATCTTCATTCTCGTCTATACCTATAATCCTTAGGTTTGGTCTTCTCATTGTGTCCTGGATTTCCTGGATGTTTTGGGTTACCGCCTTTTTGAATTTAGTATTTTCTTTGACTGTTGAATCAATGGTTCCTATGGTATCTTAGGCTTCTGATATTCTGTCTTCTATCTCTTGTATTCTATTGTTGATATTTGCATCTATGGCTCCTGATTTCTTCCCAAGGTTTTCTATTTCCAATGTTGTCTCCCTCTGCGATTTCTTAGTTGTTTCTACTTCTGTTTTTAGTGCCTGGATGGATGTGCTCAGATCTTTCGCTTGCTTGATTGTGTTTTCATGTATTTCTTTAATAGATTTTTGTGTTTCCTCTTTCATAGCTTCTACTTGTTGGCCCACGTTCTTCTGTATTTCTTTAAGTGATTTTTGTCTTTCCTCCTTATTGTCTTCTTTTTGATCCATCTTCTCCTGCATTTCTTGAAGTGATTTTTGTATTTGCCTTGTAAAGGCTTCTAACTTTTGATCCATTTTCTCTTCTATTTCTTTACGAGATTTTCCTATGTGTTCAGCTACCAGCATCCTGACCAGTGATTTTATATCCAAGTCTTGTTTTTCTGGTGTTTTGGGGTATCCAGGGCTTCCTGTTGTTGGCGAACTGGGTTCAGATGCTGTCATGTTGTCTTGATTTCTGTTAGTGACATTCCTTCGTTTACCTTTTGCCATCTGGTTATTTCTGGTGTTAGTTGACCTTGTTGTCACTGGCTGGTGTTTGAATCTCCTATGAGGCTGGGCTTACCTGTTGTTTCTCTACTGGTGGTTATGCGTGATTGCTGCTCAACGGGATCACGAGCTGGCTGCCACCCACTGACTTTGTGCACGGCCTGAGGTCTCCGGGAAGTGTGGGGGAGTGCAGCAGAGCCTCGGCAGGTGCTGCTGGGCCTGCCTAGTAGCGAGAGCCTAGCAGATCCCCCCACGTGGTAGCCCCTGATGGAATCTGTCTACCTGTTCCTTTCCAGCTGTGTTCTGGTTGCAGTATGGAGGCCTGCTGCTATTGCTGGTCCGGGCTCCTGGGGAGCCGGGTGGTTCTGGCTGCCTCGGTGCACGGCCTAAGCTCACAGGGACGTGCTGCAGATCCTAGGCGCCTGGGCCCGCCTGTGGGCGAGAGCTTAGCAGCTCTCCCTGCTCTAGCCCCAGGCGGAGTCTCTATCTGCACCTTTCCAGCTGTGTCCTGGTTGCAATATGGAGGCCTGCCGCTATAGCTGGTCCTCACTCTTCTTAATAAACAAGAATTGTTGCTTATCCTGGTTCCGTGGGCAGGGTCTGAGCACCTGGCATGCTGGCTAGGTCTGGCTGACCTGCTACCGGCTGGATGGGATGCTGCAGACAAGATGGCGCTGCCTGCAGGGGGTTCGGGGGTCTGGCCTGCGAGCGCAGAGCTCAGGTACGGCCGCTGTACTCCAAACCGCTAGGCTGTGCGCAGTTCCTGCCCCAGACCTGAGTCCCCGGAGGTCTTAAACTCGGGCTGTCTCTGGTACCTGGTTCCGCTGGCAGGGTCTCAGCACCTGGCAGGTTGGCTAGGTATGGCTGACCTGCTACCGGCTGGATGGGATGCTGCAGACAAGATGGTGCTGCCTGCAGGGGGTTCGGGGGTCTGGCCTGCGAGCGCAGAGCTCAGGCACGGCTGCTGTACTCCAAACCGCTAGGCTGTGCGCAGTTCCTGCCCCAGACCTGAGTCCCCGGAGGTCTTAAACTCGGGCTGTCTCTGTTACCTGGTTCCGCCGGCAGGGTCTCAGCACCTGGCAGGTTGGCTAGGTAAGGCTGACCTGCTACCGGCTGGATCTGATTTGGGGTTTTGATGGGGATTGCACTGAATCTGTAGATTGCTTTCGACAAGATGGCCATTTTTACTATATTGATTCTACCAATCCATGAACATGGGAGATCTTTTCACCTTCTGAGACTTTCTTAATTTCTTTCTTCAAAGACTTAAAGTTCTTGTCATATAGATCTTTCACGTGCTTTGTTAGGGTCACACCTAGGTATGACATGTTATTTGGGACTATTGTGAAGGGTGTCATTTCCCTAATTTCTTTCTCCTCTTGTTTATCCTTTGAGTAGAGGAAGGCTACTGATTTGCTTGAGTTAATTTTATATCCATCCACTTTGCTGAAGTTGTTTATCAGCTTTAGGAGTTCTCTGGTGCAAGTCTTGGGGTCACTTAAGTATACTATCATATCATCTGCAAATAGTGATATTTTGACTTCTTCCCTTCCAATTTGTATACCTTTGACCTCCTTTTGCTGCCTGATTGCCCTGGCTAGGTCTTCAAGTACTATCCTGAATAGATAGAGAAAGAGTGGGCATCCTTGTCTGGTCTCCAATTTTAGTGGGATTGCTTCAAGTTTCTCTCCATTTAACTTGATGTTGGCTACCAGTTTGCAGTATATTGCTTTCTCTATGTTTAGGTATGGGCCTTGGAGTCCCAAATGCACCAAGAGTTTTATCATGAAGGGGCTGGATTTGTCAAAAGCCTTTTCAGTATCTAATGAAATGACCATGTGGTGTTTTTCCTTTAGTTTTTTTATGCAGTGGATTACATTGACGGATTTCCGTATATTGAACCATCCCTGAATTCCTGGGATGAAGCCTACCTGATCGTGGTGAATTATAGTTTTGATGAATTCTTGGATTCAGTTGGCCAGGATTTTGTTCAATATTTTTGCATCAATGTTCATGAGGGAGATTGGTCTGAAGTTCTCCTTCCTTGTTTGGTCTTTGTTTGGTTTAGGTATAAGCGTTATTGTGGCTTCATAGAATAAGTTGGGTAGTGTTCCTTGAGTTTCTATTTCATGGCAAAGTTTGAAGAGTATTGGTATTAACTCTTCTTTGAAGATCTGATAGAATTCCCTGCTAAACCCATCTGGTCCTGGGATTCTTTTTTGGATGGGAGACTATTAATTACTGTTTCTATATCCTCAGGACTTATGGGAATATTTAGATGATTTATCTGAACCTGTTTTTATGTTGGCACCTAGTATATATCTAGAAAGTTGGCCATTTCATCCACGTTTTCAAACCTTGTTGAGTATAAGCTCGGATAGTAGGATCTGATGATTTTTTGAAATTCCACAGTTTCTGTTGTTATGTCTCCCTTTTCATTTCTGATTTTATTAATTTGGATACTGTCTCTGTGCCCTCTGGTTAGTCTGGCTAAGAGTTTTTCTATCTTGTTGATTTTTTTCAAAGAACCAGCTCCGTGTTTTGTTGATCCTTTGTATAGTTCTTTTTGGTTTTGTTTGGTTGATTTTGGCCCTAAGTTTGATTATTTCCTGCTGTCTACTCCTCTTGGGGGTATTTGCTTCCTTTTGTTCTAGAGCTTTCAAGTGAACTGTCAATCTGTTAGTGTAAGCGCTCTCCATTCTCTTTTTGGAGGCACTCAGAGCTATGAGTTTTCCTCTTAGCACTGCTTTCATTGTGTCGCATAAATTCTGGTATGATGTGTCTTCATTTTTATTAAATTCTAAAATGTCTTTAATTCCTTTATTTCTTCCTTGGCCAATCTATCATTGAGGAGAGAAATTGCTCAAGTCCGTATGTATGTGTGTTTTCTATTGCTTTTGTTTGAGCTTAAGACCAGCCTTAGGCAGTGGTTATCTGATTAAATACATGGAATCATTTCAATATTTCTGAATCTGTTGAGACCCATTTTGTGACCAATTATATGGTCAATTTTTGAGAAGTTACCATGAGGCGCTGAGAAGAAGGTATATTCCTTTGCTTTAGGGTGGAATGCTCTATAAATAGCTGTTAGATCCATTTGGTCGATAACTTCAGTTACTTTCACTGCTCCTGACAGTTCTTGCATGCCATGCTCCTCTCAGTTCTTTAGAGAGTATCAAGAAATAAGCTCTTACCCATGTCAGAAGGGGCACAGGTCAAATAACCTGCTCTTGCCAGTTCTCCAGAGAGTATCAGGAAACAGGATTTTCCCCATGTCAGATGTGGCACAGGTCTACCACATCAGATGGATGGGGCAGGGGTAACTAACCTGTTCCTGCCAGTTCTCTAGAGAGTATCAGAAAGTGGGATCTTCCCCATGTCAGATGTGGCACAGGTCTCTGAGAGCAGGATTCCCTCTAAGTGCAGGACTCCCTGCAAGCCAAGTGCTCCCTTGCAGGATACGTGTCCAGACAGCTGTAGAGCTCCCCAGCTCCTACTGGTAGAAGGAACCCAGGCAGACTCTGTGCTGAGTGATCTTTCACTTTATTGTTCCCTGAGTACCTGGCTGAGATGGCTGCTTGGTCACAGGAACCAAGATGGTGGTGACCTCAGATGGCAGGGCTCCCTCTAACCAAGGGACTCCCTGCAAGTCAGATGCTCCCTTACAGGATATGTGCCCAGAGAGCTGGAGAGCTGCCCAGCTCCTACGTGCAGAAGGAACCCAAGCAGACTGTGTCCTGAGTGATCATTCACTCTGTTGTTCCCTGCGTACCTGGCTGAGCTGGCTACTTGGTTACAGGAACCAAGGTGGCGGACAAACCTACAGTCACTTGCCTTTTGGCAAAGGAGCTGAAATCATCCAGTGGAAAAAAAAGATAGCCTTTTCAACAGATGGTGCTGGCTCAACTGGAGGTCAGCATGCAGAAAAATGCAAATCCATTCATTCTTATTTCCTTGTACTAAGCTAAACTCCAAGTGGATTAAGGACCTCCACATAAAACCAGACACACTGAAACTAATAGAAAAGAAATTGGGAAAGACCCTTGAAGACATGGGCACAGGGGAAAAGTTCCTCAACAGAACACCAATAGCCTATGCTCTAAGATCAAAAATTGACAAATGGGACCTCATAAAATTACAAAGTTTCTGTAAGGCAAAGGACATTGTCAAAAGGACAAAACAGCAACCAACAAATTGAGAAAAGATATTTACCAACCCTATATCTGACAGAAGGCTAATATCCAATATATACAAAGAACTCAAGAAGTTAGACTCCAGAGAGCCAAATAACCCTATTAAAAATGGGGTACAGAGCTAAACAAAGACCTTTCACCTGAAGAAATTCAGATGGCTGAGAAGTACCTTAAGAAATCTTGGAACACCAAAGACACAATTCACGTACCAAATGATGTCTGACAAGAAGAAAGGAGTGGACACTGGTGCTGGAAAGGATCAAAGAATCAGTGTAGGTGAATACAAGAACAGGGAAGAGGGAAGGGGTGGAAGAGGGAGCAGGGGGAGGGAAAAGGGCATGTGGGACCTTTGGGGGGTGGGGAACCAGAAAAAGGGAAATGAATTGTAAATATATAATATATCCAATAAAAAAAGAAAAAGAAAAAAAAATTTATAAAAAAAAAAAAAAAGAAATGTTCAACAGGGAAATGCAAATCAAAACGACCCTGAGATTTCACCTCACACTAGTCAGAATGGCCAAGATTAAAAACTCAAGAGACAGCAGGTATTGGCGAGGATGTGGAGAAAGAGGAACTCTCCTCTCCTGCTGGTGGAATTGCAAGCTGGTACAACCACACTGGAAATCAGTCTGGCGGTTCCTCAGAAAACTGGGCATGACACGTCCGAAGGACCCTGCTATACCACTCTTGGGCATATACCCAGAGGATTCTCAGGCATGCAATAAGGACACATGTTCCACTATGTTCATAGCAGCCTTATTTATAATAACCAGAAGCTGGAAATAACCCAGATGACCCTCAGTGGAGGAATGAATACAGAAAATATGGGATATTTACACAATGGAATACTACTCAGCAATGAAAAACAATGAATTCATGAAATTCTTAGGCAAATGGTTGGAACTGGCAAATATCATCCTAAGTGAGGTAACTCACTCACAAAAGAATACACATGGAATGTGATCACTGATAAGTGGATATTAGCAGAGAAGCTGGAATACTCAAGACACAACTCACATATCAATCATTCCCAAGAAGAAGGAAGGAGAGGGCCCTGGTCCTGGAAAGGCTTGATGCAGCATTGTAGGGGATTACCAAGACAGTCAAGTGGGAGGGGGTTGATTGTGGAACAGGCAGAGAGAAGCGGGCTTATGGGACTTATGGGGAGGGGGAACTGGGAAAGGGGAAATCATTTGGAATGTAAACAAAGAATATAGAAAAAAAAAGAAGTATGCCATTGGGTTTATAATGTTGCTGCTGCTGCTGCTGCTGATGTTATGATAGTAACCACTTATCTACAATGAATTAAAAAAGGCATTGTTTAGACACTTACTGTCTAGCATTTTGCCCAGTGTCTACACAACTAATATCTAAATTATGCAGATAAGCTGCAGACTCTGGTCGTCTCACATCTGTCTTCGAGCCAGATTCCTCCCGCTCTTCATTCTAACCTCAAGCACAGATCATCTTAACTCTCCTCCAGTGGAACTTCCAGAACACCTGCCTTGTAATTCTCACACTGGTGAAAATGTTGATCTTTTTATTCCAACAATACCCCAAGCAAATCTCTGGAAAGTTTTCCCTTGAAGGCCACCGTTAACACATACAATTCATCACGTTACCATTGATGTCTGTAGTTATCAGTGTGAAATTATTTTTCCAAATTTACTTTTTTCACTTTTGCTTGATGAATCTTTTAATATCTGTCTCTGTCTCTCTGTCTCTTCATCTATCTCCCTTGACTTGTGTGCATCTCTTTCTGTGTCTCTACTTCTGTTTGTCTCTGTCTTTCTCTGTCTCTTTCTGTCTCTCAGTCTGTCTCAGTCTGTCTCTGTCTCACTGTCTCTCTGTCTCTCTTTCTCCGTGTGTGTGTGTGTGTGTGTGTGTGTGTGTTTGTCCATCTACACTTCAGCGTACCCTAGAACTGATACAATTAAGGAATTAATCATCTGCTTCTACCTCATGCATGTTGAAATTGCAGGGAAGCACCACCAACACACCTAGCTTCTGTTTGCATATTTCCCTCTCTATTGTTCTAATGGAGCTTTACCTAGAAACAACTCACTAATTTACTAACCACCTGTAGAATGAACCCACTGCATTGCAGAGATCAGGAAGCAGAGGCCCTTTTAGAGGACCCAAGCAGGGAAAGGCAGGCCCAGAGCCTGTCACAGTGTTGAGTGCCTCTGGCCCCTAAAAGCCCCTCAATCCTTTTCATATAAATATGCTTCCATGTATACAACCTCTAAAATTTTATATCGAGGGATTAGAGAATACCAGTTCAGTGAATCATGAATGGGAAGTTTCC
Organism: Apodemus agrarius; assembly: GCA_964023405.1. Lineage (NCBI taxonomy): Eukaryota > Metazoa > Chordata > Mammalia > Rodentia > Muridae > Apodemus > Apodemus agrarius. Next base: position 38,655,346 of record OZ030022.1, read on the forward strand.
ATTGAGATAAACCAAAAGTGTTTCAGAGAAAATTATGTTTTGACAGCATATTAAAAACCTTCTGACATTACTTAAATATGGAATGAATGAGGGAACTATACCAAAGATGCTCAGAGACATGTTATTCTGCAAGCAAGCCTTCTGACTTTTCTTTTCTTTTTTAAAATTTTAATATTTTTTTTACACTCCAGATTTTATCCCCCTCCCAGTTAACCCTCTGACTATTCCACATCCCCATCCCTGTCTCCACGAGGATGTCCCCTACTCCATCAGACCTCCCCACACCCTGGGGCTTTCAGACACTTAAGGGTTAGGGGAATTTTCTCTGACTGAACCCATCCCAGGCAGTCCTTTGCTGTATATGTGTTGAGGGCCTCAAATAAGTTGGTGCATGTTGCCTGGTTGATGGTCCGCTGTCTGGGAGCTCTCAGTGGTACAGATTAATTGAGACTGCTGGTCTTCCTACAGGGTTACCCTCCTCCGCAGCTTCTTCCAACTTTTCTCTAATTCAACTACAGGAGTGAGCAGCTTCTGTCCATTGGTTGGGTGTAAATGTCTGCATCTGACTCTTTCAGCTGCTTGTTGGGCTTTCAGAGGGCAGGCATGATAAACCCTGTTTTCTGAGCATTCCATAACCTCAGTCGTAGCATCAGATCTTGGAGCATCCCCTTGAGCTTGATCCCACTTTGTGCTTGTTGCTGGACCTCCTCTTATTCAGGCTCTTTTCCATTTTTGTCTCTGCAGCTGTTTCAGACAGGAACAATTATGGGACAGAATTTTGACTGTGGGATGGCAAACCCAATCCCTCACTTGATGCCCTGTCTTTCTGCTGGAGGTGGTTTCTACAAGTTCCCTCTCCCCACTATAGGGAATTTCATCTAAGGTCCCCCACTTTGAGTCCTGAGAGTTTCTTACATCTCAGGTCTCTGATACATTTTACAGGGTCAACCCAACTTCCTACCTCCTGAGGTTGCCTGTTTCCTTTCTTTCTGCTGGCCCCCAGGGCTTCAGCCATTTTCCTCCACACAATACCTGATCATGTTCCCTTCTTCCCCTCCCTGTCCCCTTTCCCAGCCAAGACCCTCCCTCCCTGCCCCCTGTGATTGCTTTCTTCTCCTTCCCAAGTGGGATTGAGGCATCTTCAGTTGGGTCCTTCAGCTTGTTAAACTTTTTGAGTTCTGTGGACTATATCCTGGGTATTCTGTACTTTTTTCGGCTAATATTCACTTATTAGTGAGTACATACCATGAATGACCTTTTGGGTCTGAGTTATCTCACTCAGGATGATATTTTCTACTTCTATACATTTGCCTGCAAAACTCAGGATGTCCTGTTCTCCCTCTGCCCCTCTTGGGTCAGAAGAAAACCTTCTTTTTAAGTTTTTTATTATAAATTTACTTTATTTACATTTCAAATATTATCCCCTTTCCTCATTTCACCCCCAAAAACCCCCATCCCATCCTTCCTCCCCCTGCTCACCAACCCCCCTCCCACTTCCTTGTCCTGGCATTCCCCTACACTGGGGCATCAAGCCTTCATAGGACCAACAGCCTCTCCTATCATTGATGCTTGAAAAGACCATCCTCTGCTACATATGTAGCTGAAGCCATGGGTCCCTCCATGTGTACTCTTTGGTTGGTGGTTTAGTCCCTGGAAGCTATAGGAGTACTGGTTGGTACATATTATTGTACCTGCTATGGAGCTACAAACCTCTTCAGCTCCTGTATTCTGTTGTGTAAATGAACCACATTTTCTGTATACATTCTTCTGTTGTGGCATATCTGGGTTGTTTCCAGCTTCATACTGGTACAACCACTCTGGAAATCAATCTGAAGATTCCTCAGAAAATTAGAAATAGTTCTAACTGGAGATCCAGCTATACACTCTTGGGCACAAACCCAAATGATGCCCCATCATGCCACAGGGACACGCGTTCCAATATGTTCATAGAGGTCTTGTTTCCTTTCATTTTCACTTAAAGATGTTTCTTTTTCACTCAATAATTTATTTATTTATTTTATTTCACTTTTGTCTTAGTTAAGGTTTCCATTGCCAAGAAGAAAAACCCTGATCAAGGCAACTCTTATAAGAGACAACATTTAATTGGGCTGGTTTATAGTTTCAGAAGTTCAGTTTATTATCACCAGGGCAGAAAGCATGGCAGCATCCTGGCAGACATGGCGCTGGAGAAGGAGCCAGGCGTTTTACATCTCGATCTCAAGGCAGGCAGGAGAAGATGCTCTTCCATGCAGCTAAGAAAAGGATCTCAAGGCTACCCCCACAATGACACCCTTTCTCCCACAAGCTCACACCTACAATAAGGCTACACCTCTTAATAGTGTCACTCCCCATGTCAAACATATTCAAACCACCACAACTTTACATCCAGGTCACAACTGCCCTCCCTCCTCTCTTTCCAGTCCCACACTTACAGTCTCCTTCCCCAACTGCCCCTTCCCTTATCCTTAGAGATCGAGATTTCACCCCAAGCCTGGTTATCACCCCACTCTGGGACATCTGGTCCCAGCAGGACTTGACACATACTCTCCTAAGGAGACCCAACCAGGCAGTTTAGGTAGTGGGAAGGGATCCAAAGGCAGGAAGGAGATCTTTTAAGGTGCTAAATAACTTAACTATATTTGTTTGTCTTCATTAGTTTTTCTAATCACTTAGGTTATATTCTGAGGAATAAACTGTTAAAGCATTAGAAGATATGAAACTCACATGGCAGATAGAATTTGGAGCTCACACATGCCAAATGGCTATGTTTGGCAAATATTTTCCTTTTTGTGTATAGTAGTATTATAATAGGCAAAGATTGCAACTTGTGTATTAATCCATCATTTAATTATCCAATGGGACATTGAACATTTATTTTATTTTTAACATGTACAAAAACCTCCCATGGAACTTCTTTTGTAAAACACTTTATCCAATCTGGCAGGTTATAGAATAGTGACTGAAGCAGATGACGTATCTGTCCTATTTGGATTTCTGGCTTAGACCTGCCATTATAGCATGGTTCCTCCTTCTCTCAGAGACACTGTAAATCACCTTTGTTATTCCTTTATCGATCTTACAAGTTCACACTGAGGATGCCCATACATTTTAGCTCCTGTGTTGTTTGTGGCTAGGATTGTCTGATTTAAAGAATCAAAGAGAAAAATAGGCAAGATTGACATCTACATAGCCTGTACAAATCTGCTAACTACAGAAGTCTTCTTAACAATGCATAGGTGACAAGGAACTCAGGCAGATGTTAACTGAGAGCCCTCCCATGATGAGAAAAGGGATGAATTAATCAGACTGCTCTGCTGTCTCTACTCTGCTCCTTTCCCCTGACATCACTCAACATGGCACAAAACAGTCTTCTCCTCTTCACTGTGTAATTAATATGACAGTGATGGCCTCTATTTAACTTATTAAGTGTCTATCAACTGCATAATATGTACTTGACACTTTGAGCTGCATCAGAAAGAATAAGTGGTTCTACATTTTTTTTCATGTTTCCAAGGAGCTTGTATTATAACCTGGCAATTCCAAGCCCATCAGCAGGTATTACAGAAAGAGGAGCTAACATTTTTACTGATCTTGTTTTAATATCATCCAAATTCCTTTCCTGACATGGCCTAGTCACATACTTTCTCCTTGTCTGAGTCCTATGTCCTTAACTACTTAGTTTGATTCATTTGTCTGTGCTAGACCATATAAGATTAACTACAGTTTGACTTTCCCATCTTTCTGTGATTATTTTCCCTCTGGAATAAAGTAAAAGTAGGCAAGGCACAGTCATGATAAACTTTGAGACACATAAATATACTTTAAAGGGGAGAACTGTGCCCAGGGTTCAGCTTGGATTCTTTGTTGACAGAGATTGCTTACAGATTAAATCTGAGAAGGAAAACTATGTTATGCTTCTGGCAATATGATCTACCCTTCCAAACTCATCCTCCATAGAGCATGTGCAATGGAAATGTTTATGGTTGGTGTACATTATAACATATTGATGTCTGTATGGAATGTCATTGCTGTCTCAATCTTATCTACCATATAGTTCTTCTGCAGCCATGTGAAATATTTGATATGACTTTGATCAATGTTCCCTACATATGGACACGCCAAAAACAACCAAAGTGGTTATACCTTCTTGATTATGGGACAAACATTGTCCACTGGATTCTCAACACTATCTCACTTTGGAAGGAAAGTCTTCCCTGAATTTCATGGAATTGAACCTAAGATTATTGCCCAAAGCAATAATCAGAAACATTGAAAGCCATGTTTTAGAACAATGTACATCATGTTGATGAACATTGTATACTTAGTTGACTGTGTTCAAATTACTCAGATGACTTTTAAAACATTATTTATTAGTATCTATAATGATGTTAATGGAAGACATTAGCATTTCAGTCAGTGGACTGAGTTAAGATGATGCATTACTGAGGTTGAGGGCTGGTCCAAAAATATAAATGAAAAAAAGTGTCCTTTTGTTCTCTTCTTTAGCTGAGATATCCATCTTTCCTTGACATCTAGACATAAGCTCCTGATTATCAAGACTCATATCAAATGATGTAATGAGCTTTTATAGTTGTGTAATAAGAAATCTTATCTTGAATCACATAATGTATATACCCACCCATAACATTCTCTCTCTCTCTCTCTCTCTCTCTCTCTCTCTTCTTTCTCTCTTCCTTCCTATATATCTATATCTATTCATATGTTATCATTTGAGGATGAACTGTTTGCTGTAAGCCCATGCGTTCCATTCATGATACCTTGTTGAAATCACTAGTTTTGGAGTGGGGAAACTTTGCAAAGTGGATTCAGTTAGAAAAAGGTTGCTAGGGGTGTATCTTAAAGGTTATCTTAGGTTTCTTCTTCTTTCCTCTCTTTTATGATTCTTGTCTATCAGAAGATGAACAATTACCTTTTCCACATGCTCCCACCATCATGTTGTTCTACCTAAGCAAGTAGAGTAAATCTGCATAAGCTAAGCCTTTGAGACCTGATATACTCCATGATCCAGAAGGCATCTTCTCTCATATAAGTTGTTTCTCTAGGATATTGGGCCACAGTAGCTATAAGCTACACCTAACAAAGAAAATCAGAACCATAAATTTGGATCACCACATTGAAAAAGCCTCACTACATGGTTCTTAAGAACTCTGAATCTGGTGAGTAGAAGGAATTTGAACAATTTCATGAAGTAGGTTAGAGAAATCTTACATCGGTAAAAGTAGAGTCATTAAGTGATTCTAGGGAAACTCACAGGTCTAGAGTGCCATCTGAAATGCAATTAGAGCATCATAAATTTCAGTCGTAAGTGTGGCCTTGGTTAATATCAACTGAGAAAAGATGCCTTGAACTTACCCCAGGAGTATATCAGGTCTCATACATAATAGGCTCAAGGATATATAAAAGTTAGTCCATTTAAAATGCTTTCCATTGTGAAGAGCAGCATCATTCAGATACTCTCATCCTACAAGCCATCTATAGCAAGTTATTTTTTCCAGACTTTTTGCCATGCCAAGCCTCTGAGGTATACAGAAACTATTGCAAACATAGTCTAAAAGGACCCAGCCACAGAGTAGGCAGTAAACAAGCTTTGGAATCATCTCTGTGATTCCAGTTTTTCAGATACATAAAATACAATGACAGAATCACTGGTCCTTCCATCTAGATTTCAGAGGAAACCACTGGGGGCTGTGCAATCCGTGGCAGAATCATAATCCTTATAGAAATCCTAAAGACAGCCATCTGTGAAGCTTTGAAGGTGTATGACCTAAACTGTGATGGAGACCTCAGGATTCTGGAGATGCTAAGACATCTGCTTAAAAAAAGGCAGAGTCAATCAGATAAACCAGGTCAAGAGAACATCTATGTGGGTTTGAAATGGCATAGCTATAATACTGGGACTTCCCAAGCATGAATTTACCTCATGGTAACATTTATCCTTGTTGCCAGATATGGAGCTAAGTACTCAGTGTTTACTTTGCTGAGTTTTGATGTTTCTTTAATACTATCTTTCCTTTCTAAGACTGTATTCTTCCACTCTAGAATAGAAATGTTTTATGCTCTCATTTCTTAGCAATATATAATTTCCTGTTTGATTTTGAGACTCTAGGCTTAGAATATTGGATAATGCTACAAATATTTACAGAATTTCCAAGAGAGAGAGTTAATTTTGTATTATGAAATGTTTATAAGCTTCTACATCCTGTGTCCTAGCTGGTGACTCTATTTTGTAAGGTGATGAAAACTTTGGGAGATGGGACCTAGCTGGATCCTTAAGTGGGTCACATAAAGACCCACATAAAGAGCACATATATAAAGATGTATCTGCTCATGCCTCCTTTCCTGCTCTAGTTTTTGATTTTTATGAGTTAAAAACTGTCCTCCTCCATGTGCTTTCATTACCGTAATGTTCAGGTAAAGGCTATAAAAATCCAGGAGTTAAAAATAAGTCTTTCCTTTTCTAAGTTATTTTCATTACGTATTTGAGGCTATAAAAGTTCAATTGTCCATATCCTGGTTCTATTGGTCTAAACAGCCTTAGCCTGCAAAAAGGTAAGGGAAAAAGGTATCCATAAGCCAAAATATAGAGGAAACACACCTTTAGAATATTGAGCTAATATCTAGGTGAGGGGCTTTCCCTAGGAGGGCATCAGTTGATTCTTAGTGGCACAAGGATTTATTTGACAAATGTGCATAGGGAATCAGATTGGCTTGGATCTGTTGAGTGCAGTATGTTAATTTGAAGGCTTCGTTCTCTTCTCACAAAATATAAATTGGTACAAATGAACACATTAAAAAACACAGGTGGAGAAATATTTATCTAGATAACAGAATGATGGAATGCACAACTTGTTTCACTTGGGCAAAAATTAGCTGATTTACCTTGATAATTTACACTTACACTGTGCTTTGTGAGAGGATTTTTGATTTAGGTATCCTTACAATTCTTCAAACCCACATCTTGCAAAACCCAGATCTTGGCTCAATTTTGGCTTAATAACTGTTTTGCTTTTTTATACTTAACTACTTCTTCCATTCTGGACAGTGAGACTTTAAACCTTAGTGTATGTGTGTGTATGTGTGTGTGTGTGTGTGTGTGTGTGTGTATGTGTGTGTTTGTGAGTGTGTGTGTTCTTAAACTGCACACACCATCCACACTTTGAAAGCTACATTATTAAATTTGGGTATGAATGTGAAAGCATCAAAGGTTTTAAATGTATGATTGAAACTGGAAATTTCTTAGAACGAAACACTTTACAGACTATTGTATTCTCTCCTGAATATTCTTCTGACAACTTGTGGTGATCTGATTATGACTGTGCAATGCTCCATGGGCTGAAAAAACATATTGAATAAATAAAAAGCAATATACTTGAAATTACTGTAAGAGTAAGTTCTTACTAGCCCCAAATATAATCTACATTGATTTTCTTTTACAGCCAGTGGCTCAGAAAGCAAGGTAATTACCATCCTATTTCAAGGAGAGATTGAAATATGTTAGCCTGGAGTTCTTTGCAAATATTTTCACAAGTACAGCATTTCCTTTGGCAGGGAGAGACAGTGAAGTAGAGACATCAATTTTCATTGAATTGCTGAGTGTAACCAAAGTTTTAAGAATAGTACAGAAAATTCTCAGTTCAGTAGCATGTCAGAGAATGGAACGCTCTCCAGATTTTATACTTTGCCCTAATCAATCTGCCTCCCAAGCCTCATACTAACAGGTGTTTAGAAAGCCATAGGTGACAGTAATATAAACCTTCTACAAAGAATATCTGAGCAGATGTGGAGCTGAGAGAATATTATTTCCATTTATTCTTCATTTAACATTTTGCTATTCCACCTGGATAATTCCAATTTTTACTCTGGGTCACAGCATCACATTCCTTTCTAGAATAATGTTGCTATTCTTTAATACTTAGTGGTATTTGATAACCCACTTTACACCAGATGTTGCCTCCTAGTTTAATATAAACCAATGGATTTTTAAAAATAATATCACCTTCCTGTTACTCACACAGACTTATTTTATTACCTCATATCTGCCCCTTTGGAATGGATATTTCCTTGTGCTTGGTAATAACATGTATTTTCTAATTTTAGGGTATAAAGTTCATTCTGTATAGACTAGATGGAACTTGATATTATGCTATCCAAATATATGCAAGTTCATTATTTGGTGTTGATTTCTCTATGGATCACTGAGAAGTGAGAAAAAAATGATGTCTTTGTAAGTTTCGACTTTCAAATCCATTTTAAGAATAATCATCCTCTTTAGTAAATTTAGTATAGTATCATTAGAATGAAGTTTTTTTGTCCTTAAAATGACTTTTTCTTCAAATTCCTAATAATTATTGTGATGGTTAGCATCAACTTCCAACTTGACACCTAGGAGACAGACACTTGGCACAATAAGTCGTTGTTTGGATTAAGGTTAGCCTCTGATGAGGTCTATGAATGATTGTAGTGATTATGTACTGAAATGGAATGCATAGATCAATTGGAGATGAGAGCATTTCATGGACAGGGCATCCTGGGTTGTATAAAGTAGAAAGAGCAAGCACTAGCATCCATACATTTATTGCTCTCTGGTTTTGATTGAGTACATAATATGAGTAGTCTAAAATTCCTAAAACTGTGGCCTCCCTGCCATGATGTACTGTAATTCAGAACTGTGATATAATCAAACAGTTTCTCCTTTAAGTTGCTTTCCTCAGATTATGTTATCATAACAACAAGAGGAAAAATCTAAGGCAATGACTATTTCATCTAAATTCTGCTATTAAATTTTATTGCATAGAATTTGCATATTTTACATTTTACAAGTATTTTAGCCTTTCTGAACACATATTCATGCAGGTAGTGGACAAATAATCAAAATTCTTACTACTATAATTAATGTTGGGAGCACAGGAGTGGAAGAGCAGCTGGAACAGGGTCCTTCTGGGTTCCATCTGCACCCAGGAGCTGGGCTACTCCACAGCCTTCTGTGCACCGGTCCTGCCAACAGAGAACTGGTCTCCAGGGAGTGTTTTGACGCCCAGGTTTGTTAGTGAGACCACCATTTTCTCTCTGGTGATTGTCCAAGGAAGGTATGGCCAGGAGCACAGGGAGCACACGAGTAGCAGAGCAGGTGGGACAAGGTCCTTCCAAGCTCTATCTGCAACCAGGAGCTGAACTGAGACACAGCACTCTGTGCCAGGGGAGAGATGGTCTCTGATGGGTGCTGAGACAAGCTTGCAGGCCCAAAGGAAGGACAAGCTCCAGTCAGTGACAGAGGGACCAACTAATACCCGAAATAACCAGATGTCAAAAGGCAAATGCAAGAATATTACCAAAAAAAGCCAAGGGGACATGGGACCATCTGAATCCAGTTCTCCCACAACAGCAAGTCCTGGATACCCCAATACATTGGAAAAGCAAGATTTAGATTAAAAATAACAGTTTATGATCCTGATAGAGGACTTCAAGAAGGACATAAATACAGGAAATTAAAGAAATACAGGAAAACACAACAAAATAGGTGAAGGAATTGAACAAAACCATCCAAGATCTAAAAATGTAAGTAGAAAGAATTAACAAGTTATAAACGTAAACAACTCTGGAGATAGAAAACCTAGGAAAGAAGCCTAGAGTCATAGATGCAACAATCAACAACAGAACACAAGAGATAGAAGAAAGAATCTCAGGTGTAGAAAATTCCATAGAAAACCTTGACACAACAGTCAAAGAAAATGCAAAATGCAAAAAGTTCCTAACCCAAAACATCCAGGAAATCCAGGACACAATGAGAAGACCAAGCCTAAGGATTATAGGTATAGAAGAGAGCAATGATTTCCAGCTTAAAGGGCCAGTAAACATTTTCAAACAAAATTATAAAAGAAAACTTCCCTAACCTAAAGTAAGAGATGCCCATGAACATACAAGAAGCCCACAGAACTCCAAATAGATTTGACAAGAAAAGAAATTCCTACTTCCTGTCACATAATAATCAAAATACCAAATACACTAAATAAAGAAAGAATATTAAAAGCATTAAGAAAAAAATGCCAAGTAACATATAAAGGCAGACCTATCAGAATTATACCAAACTTCTCACCAGAGACCATGAAAACCAGAACATCCTGGGCAGAAGCCATGCAGACTTTAAAGGAACACAAATGCCAGCCCAGGCTACTATACCCAGCAAAACTCTCAATCATGATAGATGGAGAAACTAAAGTATTCCATGATACAATATCTTTCCACAAATCCAGCCTTTCAACGGATAATGAATGGAAAGCACCAACAAAAGGAGGGGAACTATGCACTAGAAAAATCAAGAAAATAGTGTGTGTGTGTGTGTGTGTGTGTGTGTGTGTTTTAACAAACCAAAAAGAAGAGAGCCACACATACATAACGCCAACTCTAATAACAAAAATAATGGGAAACAACAATCACTTTTCCTTAATATCTCTTAATATCAATGGACTCAATTCTCCAATAAAAAGACATAGAGTAAGAGACTGAATACATAAACAAGACACAACATTTTGCTGCATACAGGAACCTCACCTCAGGCACAAAGACAGATGCTACCTCAATATAAAAGGCTTGAAAACAATATTCCAAGCAAATGGTCCCAAGAAACAAGCTGGTGTAGCCATTCTAATATCAAATAAAATCAACTTTCAACTTAAAGTAATCAAAAAAGATAAGGAAAGAAAAGAAAAATATACCAAGATGAACTCTCAATTCTGAACATCTATGTTCTGAATGCATGGATACCCACATTCATAAAAGCATATTTACTGAAGTTCAAAGCACACATGGCACCCCACACAATAACTGTGGAACACTTCAACAGCCCACTCATATCAATGGACAGATCATGGAAACAGAAACTAAATAGAGCCACAGTGAAACTAACAGAAGTTAAGAACCAAAAGGATTCAACAGATATTTAGATAATATTTTATCCTAAATCAAAAGAATATACATTTTTCTCAGCACCTCATGGTACCTTCTCCAAAGCTGACCATATACATAGTCACAAAACTTACCTCAACAGATACAAGAAGATTGAAATAATCCCATGCACCCTATCAGATCACCACAGACTAAGGCTGATCTTCAATTACAACAAAAACAACAGAAAGCCCACATACACATGGAAACTGAACAACAGTCTATTCAACAGTAACTTTGTCAAGGAAGAAATAAAGAAAGAAATTAAAGACTTTTTAGAATTTAATGAAAATGAAGGCACAACATACCCAAACTTATGGGACACAATGAAAGCACTGCTGAGAGGAAAACTCATAGCTCCGAGTGTCTCCAAAATGAAAATGGAAAGAGCATACACTAGCAGCTTGATAGAACATCTGAAGGGTCTATAACATAAAGAAGCAAATATACCCAAGAGGAGTAGACAGCAGGAAATAATCAAACTCAAGGTTGACATTAACCAAGTAGAAACAAAAAGAACTATACATAGAATCAACCAAACCAGGAGGTGGTTCTTTGAAAAAAAAAACGAATAAGATTAGCCAGACTAACCAGAGGGCACAGAGACAGTATCCAAACCAACAAAATCAGAAATGAAAAGGGAGATATAACAACAGATACTGAGGAAATCCAAAAAATCATCAGACCCTACTACAAAAGCCTATACTCAAAAAAGTGGAAAATCTAGAAGGATGCAAAGGGATCCATTCTTATCTCTCTGTGGAGGTCCAAGTGGATCAAGGACCTCCACACAAAACCAGAAACACTGAATCTAATAGAAGAGAAATGGGGAAGAACCTGGAGCACATGGTCACAGGGGAAATTTCTCTGAACAGAATACCAATAGCTTATGCTCTAAGATCAAGAATTGACAAATGGGACCTCATAAAATTGCAAAGCTTCTGTAAGGCAAAGGACACTGTCAATAGGACAAAATGGCAACTAACAGATTGGGAAAAGATCCTTACCAATCCTACATCTAATAGAGGGGTAATATCTAATATATACAAAGAAGTTATACTTCAGAGAAGCAAATTACAGTATTAAAAAATAGGGTACAGAGCTAAACAAAGAGTTCTCAACTGAGAAATAGTGGATGGTTGAGAAGCACCTAAAGAAATGTTCAACATCCTTAATCATCAGGGAAATGCAAATCAAAACAACCCTAAGATTCCACCTCACACTAGTCAGAATGGCTAAGATCAAAAACTCACTGGACAGCAAATTTTGAAGAGGATGTGGAGAAAGAGGAATACTCCTCTATTGCTGGTGGGACTGCAAACTGGTAAAACCATTCTGGAAATCTGTTTGGCAATTCCTCAGAAAATTGGACATAGCACTACCTGAGAACTTAAGTATCCCACTCCTGAGCATATACCCAGAAGATTCTCCAACATGTAATAAGGACACATGCTCCACTATGTTCATTGCAGCCTTATTTACAATGACCAGAAGCTGGAAAGAACCAAGATGTTCCTCAACAGAGGAATTGATACAGAAAATGTGGTGCATTTACATAATGGAGGACAACTCAGCTATTAAAAACAATGAATTCAAACTAGAAAATATCATCCTGAGTGAGGCAACCCAATCACAAAAGAACACACATGCTATGAATGTTGATAAGTGGATATTAGCCCAAAAGGTCTAAATACCCAGGATACAATTCACAGGCCACATTAAGCTGAAGGAGAAAGACAAAAGTGTGCGTCCCGCGCTACCGTCTCGCCAGCAAGAACCACGCGGCACACTCAAGATCCTTCTGCAGAAAAGCTTTAATGCTCTTGAGAGGGAGAGCATAAGCCTACAGAGCGGAGACCCAGATACCCAGAAGCCCATCCCTTATATAGGCTGCAACCCCTGCCTCGGACGTGTCATCCCCTGATTGGCTGCAGCTCGGGAGAGGCGGAGACCAAGGGATGGTAAACTACCCAGCACCTGGCACTGACTTGTTTACTTCAAGCCAGCAGGATGTTTTGGACTGTCAGGATGTTTTGGGCCGGCAGGATGTTTTGGGCCGGCAGGATGTTTTGGGCCGGCAGGATGTTTTGGGCCGGCCATCGGCTCCCCACAAGTGTGGATACTTTGACCCTTATTAGAAGGTGGATCAAAATATCCAATAGACTGAGCATAGGGTCCCCAATGGAGGAGTGGAGAAAGGACCCAAGGAATTGAAGAGGTTTGCAGCCCCATAGGAGGACCAAAAATATGTAACAACCAGTACCACCAGAGCTCCTATGGTCTAAACCACCAACTAAAGAGTATACATGGAGGGACCCATGGCTCCAGCTGCATATGTAGCAGAGGATGGCCTTATCGGACATCAATGAGTGGAGAGACCATTGGTCCTGTGAAGGCTTGATGCTAGAGTAATGCTAGGTCAGGAAAGTGGGAGGAGGGGTGTTTGGTAAGCAAGGGGAAAAGGCATGTGATAGAGGAGGTTTGGAGGGGTAATGAGGAAAGGCAATTCCATTTGAAATGTAAATAAAGCAAATATCTAATAAAAGAAAAAAGAAAAAATAATTAATGTTGAAATTTGTAGATATCTTGTTTTCAATTTTCTGTACCATTATATTCAATGCTGTAACTTTTCTAGCTTTTAATTCTATTCTGCCTGATTTTGAATGACCACATATTTTTCCATTCATTATCTATATCTTCCAGTATCTTTTTTCTTTATATATTTTAGTTTTGAAGTTGTTGTATAATTACAACTTTCTTCTTTCCCTCTTCTTTCTCTAAACCATCCTATATATCATCTCACATGCTCTTAAATTTATGGCCTATTTTTTATTAGTTGTGCATATTTGTATATACATATAATATAGTTCATATTTTAAAATTAATTTCTTCCTTTAGATTATGCTGAAATATTAACATCCATGGATGATATGGATTAAGTATAAGTATGCCTACTTGAATCTTATAAATACACAAAGCACATAACACCTAGCATGTGTCTTAGAGTTTTGTGGCTGTGAAGAGACATCATGACCAAGGCAGCTCTTCTAAAGAGCAACATTTAACTGGGGCTGGCTTACGGTTTCAGAGCTTTAGTCCATTATTGTGGTGGGAAACATGGCAGCATCCATGCAGACATGCTGGAAAAGGAGCTACATTTTGATGTAAGCAGCCAGGAGAAAACTCTCTCCCAGGCACCTAGTGTCTCAAAAGCCATCCCCACAATGACATTCTACCTCTAACAAAGCCAAACTAATAGAGTCATTCCTTGGGCTAAGCATATTCAAACCACCACAGTATCACTCTCCTCTTTTGCATATTATAATTATTTATTTTGTAATTTTTCTTTTTGCTACAAATTCATTCATGTTTGATAGTATTGTTACATATGGATGTTAGGCTTCCATAGCAGTACCCAGTTAATGCTACTCAATATGGTCCTGAAGCATGCACATACACACACACACACACACACACACACACAGCCTTTATATTTTGATATGCCTTAAACAGTTCAGTGGTTGGGCTACTTTCTAACCTCACATGCTGACAACCCTCTCATATTCTCCAGTTATTACTTACTAATGCTATATTCCATCTTTGCTGCCCTAGACCCAGTCAGGGGGACCCTCTTGGGGCTGCTTTTCACCAGTCCTACAGGGAGACTCTGCTCTCTCTACCACACCTTCTTGAGCACAGTGTCTTCTTTCTCCTTCACTTTCTCCTGGCGAGGTACATGCCTCTCCTTCCTCCTCTGCCTTCTCCTCTGTCCCTTACCTGGGAATTCTAAAACTCCTACCTCTGTCTCACTGCCCAGGCATTGTCTCCAGCACTTTATTTGCCAGTCAAAACCAACTGGGGGCAGGGTCCCTCAGTCTTAACTGAGGGACTTTGCAAACAGTTTATTTTTGGGGGGAAACCTATTAGCATGAGAACTCAAGCAGCTATAGGCTTCAACCCACTTCTTGCTTACTTGTGTATTACTTGATATCAAGCCTTGTCTTTCTACAGTTAACTTCGTTCTGTGTTAAAATCAAGTTCCAGGAAAGTTCATTAAATGAGGGTCCAAAGAGGACAACTGGTGATAGATACACAATACAGAACACAGCTTAAGACTGCAGATGCTAGAAGAAAACAAGATTGAAAATGCTAGCTTTTATAATTAGTAAATTTGTGATTAGCTTCTGCATGTCCCAGTTTTCTCATTTGAAAAGCAGGAGCATAGTATTCAACTCATCGTTGGAAGAAATTAAATAGTGTATACCACAAAAAAACTTGAAACCATTTATGATACAAATCATGTCTGACATCAGTTTAAGGGGTATAGGGAGAATGTTCAGTGAAGTTTTGTAGTCAATATTTGTTAGTGTAGGTAGACTTCTTGACTTAAAATACAAAGAAATAAGAGTTCAGATGCTGCGAAAGCAGTTCACCTCTTCTAGACCTCCATTTCTGATCTTTCACAATGTACTCAGGAATGTAGTGGGCATGATAGGTCCTATCACTGCACACAATAGAGCTTCTTATACCATGTTGGTTTTACTGACATATCCTGATTGGATTTGCCTTTACATGGCCCCCAAATTGTAGCACAACTGAAATTAAGGCAGAAACACCAACCAGTCCTTGAAACCCAGCACATCAGCAACAATATCTGCAAAAAAGGAACAAAGACCTAGCTTGTCTGTCAAAACAGGAACAAATGTCTAAGTAACTTCCTCCTCGATGTGGCTTAAAAATCTCGGAAGTGTAAAATCCCTAAATGCACTGACACTTTCTTTTTGCTTCTATAGTTGCACATCTTGCTAACTGAAGTGTGCCATCCAAAATATCATTTTGTGCACTACAGGCTAAGAATTGTAAGGCACAGGGCTGCATGATATGGACAAATTTCATGTGTGGCAACTGGCTAGCAATAAAGACTTTCTGTTTGGGTTTAAAAGTGCTCTTCCCATGCCAATATCACTGTAGAAAACATGGTAAATGATCCTAAGATCCACTTGATAGTCTACAAGAAATGTAGCAAGACACACAAAGTAAATAGTAAATGCTCACAAAGTTGCACAGTAAAAGAAGGGCAAAGAAGTTTTATATGCCCAGAGAAAGTTGCATTATGACAGGAAACAGAGTGCCAAAGGTGGGCAGACTGAGCCGATTTTCTGCAAAAAAAAAGGGGGGGAGGGATGAAAAATACAAACATGATTAACAGACACTGGACTATTATGCCCAACTGCAGATCCTAGAGAAGGATGACTAGTAAGAGGTTTGAGCATGTTCAACTGAGATGCACTAAAAAGAGAAGGAGACAAGTGATTGAATTCTAAGCCAATATTGATATGAAGGCAATAAATTCATGAGCTTTTACCTTGTCCACATGGCAATCTCCATTGGGTTTACCTTGAATGGCTTCCTTTGGGCTCTTATAGCACCCCCCCCCATTCCTCTTGGTGGCAATGTTTATTATTTGACTTTGAAGATATCTCTCTTATAAGATGGCTGTCCCACTCAGTCCATGATGACAATGTGAGGCAGAGATTAAAGACTCGTGTTTCAGCTCACTGGTTCTCACAGTAAATTTCCTGTTTAAAAATATAATGCAATAACATAGACCAGGTCAGTTATTTTTAAAATAGTTTTGTTTTGGCTTACAGATATGTAGGTTCATAGCCAAATAATCGCATTCTCACATCTATAATTGCATTGCCGACCAGATGCATACATGTATGGCAGAAGACAAGGAACATGTTGTGTCTGCTCTAGTTTCTTCCCCTATTGCTATAAAGGTATAAAACCACTAGAAATTAATTATGTGGACTCAACCCTAATGACTGCATACAGTCTTAATCACTTCCTAAAGTTCCCACTATAATTAGATTAAGTTTTTACCCCTTAGTACCTGATAATGAGATTAAATTTCCATTTGTGGCAGACATGATGAAACCAAACACAAATCATAGTCCAGGGAATGATGATCACTTCCAAATCTCCTGTCCTCAGCATCTACCCTCTGTGGCCATTTTCCAAAAGAGGGAGACTTGCCAATAGAAAGATAGAAAGGCCATGTCTTACAAGGGTGGATTCTTATCTCTTAAGTGTCAGGACTTTTATGAATCACAATTTCTTTCTTTTCCCTCAACTCCAGTTGCTATTTGATAAAATGTATTTCCTGAATAAACATACAAAGAATGTGTGAAAGATGCTTGGTTGACTGTGAAGGGTTGACCAAGCACTAGCTACTCAGAAAACCGTAAAAATATGAAGCATATGGTGTTAGGAAGTTCAGAGCCTTTCACGGGGTTTCATCTATGATGCTCTCCTCAATTAAACTCATTTTAAGTTCTTTATTATAAGGAATATCTATCCCCCAGGATATTACCTTCAGTCATTATTGAAAGCCTTCATTGGATATAACCATTATCAGAGATAATTATATCTACACCAACAGAACTCTCACAGGGAAGATGAGCTTGCAACTGCAACTGTCATCTTTTTGTTGTTGTCCTTCACCAGACAATTATATTTTACAGAGAGGAAATCCCTCCTAAATCATTCTGTCCTGCTACTTAGGTCATACAATGCACAGTCAGAAAATTGTAGTGCAGATATGCAGAAAAGTTCTGTGGTCAAAACCTGATACATTTACCCATATCAGCAGTATTTTAAATAAAACAATACCTAACATTATCTGTGAACATCTAAGTCAGTGGTCACATATTTAAATATATATATATATGGTGACTTAAAGAGAAAAAGGAACAACAGGGAGTGAATGAATCAAGTCCTGATAAGTTGTAAAGACATGTCAGTCTTAGCTGACATACTTTGTATACCATTTAAGCCTATGAAAGGTAAGACCTTAGTCCCACGTGGTCTGGAGTCAGCTCATACTCAGTTTCATAATTCATCATTCAGCATATAGTTGTTAGTTCCTATTATAGGTGGGTAGACCTTATGATAGATGATAATAATGATAGGGCAAGGAGACACTGCTTGCCCTTAAAGCATTCGTATCTTTGTAGAGAATAAGGGGAAATGAAAAAGGAGACAAAATCTAGACTTTAAAAAGTCTCCCTGAAGCCTGGGTTTGGAGATGTGTCTGTCAACACATCCATGCCAAAAATCTTACAGCATCTCTACAGGCTATCCTTGTCCTTCTGCCCTGGTTTGAGAAACAACATCCATGAATCCAGCTTGATTATAAAGTATCCTCTCTGTCTCCCTTGTCTGTCACTCTCTGGCCCTCATGTGGGTTGCTCCTCCTCTCACTCACTTCTAGTTGTGACTATTAATAGTTTCTGAGCTTTATGATGTGAAGCCTCTTCTCTCTGATTCCTTCTCTCTGGCCTACTTCCTCGGCCTGTATCTTCATTTCTGCCACTGGCATTCTTTCTAATGATCTGCTTTCTTAGTTTCTCACGTGTCTCAGGTTTTTTTCCACCTAGTAAAAGGGTACATGCCTTAAGTAAGGAAGTGCCTTGTTCGTGTTAGTGCTAGCATCTCTATCAGAAACTCATGTGATAAAGGCATATACGTGTGAATTCAGGACATGAATAAACAACAAATGGCAGTTTTAAATCTTAATCCAAAGAAACTAATGCACAGAATTTAAAGAACTTTGTCAAAATCAGGTAACTTCTAAGATCTCTCCTCAGTCTTATGAAATGTGTTCCTTTTTAAATTAAAAATGATTAAACATTATATATTGTTTCTCAATAAACCCAATACACACACACACACACACACACACACACACACACACACGCACGCACGTTCAATGATCAATTACCTTAGTCTATTGGGAAAGAAAAAAAAAAACACTTCCTATCTATGTTGGGAGCAGCTACAAAGTATAAAATGCATTTCAATTGCAGTAGTGTCAAAATATGGACAGTCCTTATTAGAACTGATAACATGACAGATTCAGAAAGTATTTACTGGATTATAGGCTAATAGCTATACTGAGGACTACAGATACAACAATACAAATTTTAAAGTCCGCCTTCAAGATTCTAGTATTCCATATAACCCAGGCTCATATTTGTAAGGGCAAAAAGAGAAGTATAGATTAATTTCTTCTAAAAATTAATCCTATCTTAATCTGCTGTAAGTAGATCCAAGTCATTTGATAACATAACCAAACCAAACATAACAATCAAGCCTTTATAATTTCAAAATATCTTATAAAATTCATTAAATGGGTATTTATTTGTTGGCATTAGACTGTCAGAATGATTTTTATCAACCTTGATTGTCTAGGACAAGGATTTCCATTTATGTGGCCTTCTATGATACTGGAGAAGAACCATCCCCATTACCTACCTACACTATGAATGGCAACAGAGACTAGGATGAAATTAATTTAAGATAGGTGTAATGACCCCACATAGGAATGAGTTTAATTTCTCAGCCATGATGCTCTGCTTAGCACTTAGAGATGGAGAGCCTCTGAATAGCTCTTCTGCCTCACTTTACCCAGCAGTTCTCCAATTTGGGTGTAGTTTATATTTTTACTTACCCATGGCCTTTCATTGCCTGCAAACCCAAATCTCTACAGAAGTATCACATTTCATCCAAACAAAGATTGCAGGTTTCAGACCATAAAAAGAAAGGAAAATGGCAAAGAAAACACAGAAATAACATGACAGAAATATTCCTTTTAAAAAGTATAATAATTACATAAGGATTGCAAAAATAAAATTTCTAAAGGGGATTGCATGAGTACATTGAATATTTACTACAAGGGTTAGAAGATAGGGTCTAGAAGCTCCAGATCATGTCAATATAGTAAAGCATTCTGCACTGAAAGATTTCCTCTCTGAATTTGTCATATTCCTATACATCCAGCCATTATGAGTCCAGATGTTTCAGCACTATCTTTTCATAACTGTTTATACATACAGGTGGACCTAGAAAGAGAGAGATAGGAATTAATCCCAACAATTTGGGAATTAATTTGTTTATGTTATAGATAAAGACAGTGACTCCTTGTGGTGAGACTTTGAAGTGTCTTTGTGTCTGGAATATTCTAGAACAATTTGGAGATAATTTCCTGGTTTTGTTTTGTGTGTGTGTGTGTGTGTGTGTGTGTGTGTGTGTGTGTGAGAGAGAGAGAGAGAGAGAGAGAGAGAGAGAGAGAGAGAGAGAGAGAGATCTTGGTAAGCACTAAAATGTAACTTGAATCTTGATACTCTTCCATATACCATAAGAGAATATAAAATACTGTGAGATTTCTGTATCCTCCAGTGGAAACCTAAGAAGTCATGCTTAGTGCTACTTTTTAAAAATAAGGGAGAAAAAGAGAGATAGATAGATATAGATCGATAGATATAGATAGCTGATAGATAGATAGATGATTGATAGATAGATAGATAGATAGATAGATAGATAGATGAAAGATAGATGAGAAAGAGAGAGAGGTGGACAGATAGACAGATAGATATAAAAATTTTAAGAAACAATTTTTCTCAAATGTTGCCATCAGGATGCAAAAATAAATCTTAGTAAAAGAAATAATAAAGTGACTCAAAAAACATTATTGTAGACAAGGCAATTTTTGCAGCAACCCAGGAAAAGAAGAGGTTATTTTGACTCATAGTTCCAGGGTCCACTGGCCTTCATGGTGGGAAAAGCCCCCATGGTGTCAGGAACATGAAGCAGATGGTCACATTACAAGCACATTCAGAGAGCAAAGAATGCTGGTGCTCAGCTCAGGTTTTTCCTTTGAACTCAGTCAAATGTCTCAGCTCATGGATATTGTAACCCACAGTTAGGATGGATCTTCTCATCTCTGTTAACATAATCTGGAAAGTTCCTTAAAAATAATGTCCGGAGACTTGCCTCCTTGGTGATTCTATTTCCTGTAAAATTGACAACCAATATTCATGGGATCTTAAAGTAAATAATAAATAAATAAAAGAAAAACAGATGGACAGTGTATATTAGCTCTAGGCAGCTATGGTACCCTAAAGTAGCCAGACAAAAATGAAACATGTTTGATTTTACTTCTGTTTGGTCTTTAATTAAATGAACTTACTAACTAACCCTACATCATGTACATTCAGTTTTCCTGCAGCTATGACCCCCAAGAACACAAACCTTTTATATCAATTATCAAAGAAAGAGGTAAGCATTCTACTGACCTGTCAATGCCCCTTTCAATTTCTTCCAAAACTAGGTGGATTGTAGGGATGCTGCTTATGAGGGTATCTTCAGAAAAATCAATCCATTTTAGAATTCTAAAATATCATACAAAGATACAATAGTGGTACTCACATATTGATGGTAAACAACTGTCTAATTGGACTTAAGGCTTACAAACAGGAGAAAAATCTTACTTGGTAGTGGAAACCTAACCAACTACCTCTGGCTAGTAATGTCATGAGTCTTAGATGAGAACTGTTTTTCTCCACTTTAGTAAACCAGTGTAATTCCTAAATGAATTTTAAAATTTATCTCTATACTCACAGATAAATTTGGTTCTCACTCTTTATCAAAGAAACTTCTCTGCAGCAAATGGAGATCAATATAGAAAATCACAGCTGGTAAAAAGGCACAAATTATCCAAGTATTCATTGAATGCCCAGACAACAGAGATATCTATCTCACATCTCCTGCACCTAAGGGCCAGGGAACAGTCTACAAGAGGAGGCAAAAACGTTAAGTATCAGAGGACCAAGAAAACTCCTGTGAGATCATGCTTTCTGGCAATGACAGAGAAGCTACATCCTTGATATCTCAACAGTATGACAGCCTAAACAAAACCAGAACAGTGATAGCACCATTAGATGAGCTAAAACAGAAGAGTGAAATTGCACAGAGCAATTGTCCCCTAGATAAAGAACTATCAGTAACTAAGCAATGCCAAGAGAAAGAAAGTATCACTTCCCCAGCGAAGAGCCACCTATTTGGCTAAGTCCAAGAGATCAGCCCTGAAATTATATACATTACAAGCAACACCAATAAACCCAGCATGTTGTACTTATATATTTATGTGTATATACAATCATACATACACACACACACACATATATATATATATATATATATATATATATATATATATATATAATCAGAGAATAAGAGGCCATGAATTGGAGAAGAAATGAAAAGGGTACCTAGGGAAGGGGGTTGGTGGAAAGGGATATGAGAAGGGTTAAAGATAAGGAAGGAAAATAGAAACTAATGTATTTATATTTTAATTAAAATTAACGATAATAACCAAAGTCTAGATGTTGCATAAAGGTGCCAACAGTTTGGAAAACTGTTTTGAGTGGAAGTAGTATATAATAGAGGAAAGGGCTTAGAGATCAAAATTCTGTCCATCATTGCTAATGTGTTCCCTCTAGGAGCCCTAACTTTTTACTTCAATACTACCTATTAGCTTGGTTGTGCGGGTCAACTGAACTTGCATTAGTGAAAGTACTTTGTATGCAAAGAAGGATGCCTTTGTTCAAGAGAATGATTATTATGGAAAGAGCTCATGTTACCAGGTTTTATTATCATTATTGACTTAATTGTAATGATGAAATTATCTTGCCCCAGGCAGGCACATAAAATATTGTGCAAATTTCTCTGGTGAAATTCAAACTCCATAAACTGATTCATTTCAGGGAAGAAATTATTCCTGGTTTTGAATTCAGAATAAGCATTTCTCTTGAATTTTCTAAAAGATTCCATTTTTTTTTTCAGTATGGATAGATGTTTTCCTCCGTGCTTATAATAGTGTCATTTGGGTCTTTTCCCATTTCTTCATTGTGTGAATTCCTTCTGTGAAAAGCTGTTGATGAATACATTTGTCTCTATTCTATTTCTGAAAGCACAAAGGTGACAATGGAGACCTCCTAGGAATTCAGACCCATTACTGAATTTTCACCCTTTTAGACCAGAAAGAAATTTCCATGGGTAATTTTCTTTCTGAAAAAGACATGAGATCTGAAATCCTGGCTGCAGATGCTATTTCATGACTTATTAATTGTGGTGTATCAGACAGCTTACATAACATTTTGAGCTTTTGGCTCCATATCTTTTAAGAATATATATATAAAAAAACCTTCAAACTTGGATGATGAATGCTAGAAAATACTAGAAACCAAATATCTACCTAATTCCTTTCCCTTTCCTGCCCACCACTGGATAAATAATCAATTTGACAAAAAAAAGTGGTAGAAGTCACTTTTTAAATTATTTCATGTATGCACTGATCTTTAAATTTATTAGGTCTATCATCAGTTTAAATGCACAATTAATTAGATACCCCTAGAAAATGATAGGATGTCTATTAGCTATTTGGAAGTAGCCAGTTTTACATCTTTTAAAGGACAATAGAATGATTTTTTTTTAACTTTAATTCTTGCTTTGGGAAACTTTGAGAAAAGGCTCAGTAGAGCCTTCCCCAACTAGATATCTATTTTATGATTGGCCAATAGATAGATAAGCCTAGGCATGTGGCTCAGCAGAGAGTGGTGTCCACAAGTATAGAGATTGTGAATAGAGCTATGTATGGTCTCTGAAAAATCCAGGGACTGGGGATGGAAATCTGAAGATAGAAGACTGGGAGCCAGGAAACACTACAGAAGAGAAAACAAAGCTAAGACAGAGCCCTTCATTGACCCAAATAAGGCATTCAGTCTTCCAGTCAATTGAAGGAAAATGGCCAGCTGAGTATAGATGAAAATCAAAAACTGACCTTGGGGTTTTGCCATTTTAAGGGACTTTACAGATGAGTTTCTTCTTCCTCTGAGCTGCCGTTAAAATAAAATGTGTACAATAGTCAGGATAGTGAAAAAGCAAATTTTACTCACATTAATACGATTGGGAAAAAAAAACCCATCACTTCAGTGTGAATACTTCTCTGAAAGTTGACTCACAATTCCTAAAACAATATCCTAGTCTGTAGGGGAGAAGGTCTTGCTCTGTTTCCGTGAAGCCAAACAAAAGCAGATAGAAAGGTGTGCCCTAGAGAAGCAGGCTGTACATATGACACTTGAGGACACTCTCAGTCACTAGTCAGACGCGTACAAGGACTTTGAAATGCCTATCCTTCTCTCTATTCCAACCTCCCCAATGCCTTGCTGACCACAATTCTCCTTCCTACTAGGAATGCTGTCATGCAGCCTTCATCTGGTATATCTTAGCTGCCTTCCTATTCATCTTCCTGCCACACTTTCACTCTCTTTTCCCAACACATACCCTTTTTGGATACTATCCTTCATACATAATGTACCACTCATCAGCCAAACACCAAGTGTCATAAGTCCCCTTATCTTTTCACAGGCTATTTTTTTTTTCTTCTGGAGTCCAGTGAGAACTCCAGCCGTATCTATGAGTTCCACTTTATTTTCTTAAAGCCCATTCTAAGTACTAAGCCTTCCCCTTTTTTCCTTTGGTACAGCCCAGCATCTCTATCTGTGTGACTGCCATGAGCTTTGACTGGCCCATTCAGCTGCAAATGCTCTAACGCTGTGTTTGCTTGCTTCTCTAAACTAGCAATATTTGACCCTGACAAGGACAAAAAATGTGTTTTTTCCCCAGGTTTATATTCCTAGCATCCAATGCAGAGCTCAGTAATGCTAGAAGAATTTATTCAAATGGATTGTGTTCCCTGAGATGGATGAAGCATGACTTCATTAGGCAAATATAGCAAATGTTTCCATCAAGTCTACATCATAAAGGAGAGAAATTCTACTTGTTTCTAACACATTAGGACTATAACCCACTACATTATTGCTGTGCATGAAAGCCTAAGTACAAGACTTTAAATTCTACTTTGCAAATGTTGCTATAAAATTCAAACAAATGTTCATTTGTACCATCTGTTAATAACTTTTCTACACATTCTTGTTGCTACAAACAAAAGACAGGTAATGCTATGTGTGTCACAAGAAGCACATGTACATTTTACCTTCTGCCTAAAGGATATGGTGTTCAGAGATGCATTTCTCTGTGCAGATTAAATTCACCATCTTTTCAGCTGGAGTTATGAACCCTCTGGGACAGGGAAATAGAGCACTTGAGACCCAAGGCACTAATGAATTTTTCATGGAACTATCTTCCTGACTGTGAAGGGAAGTGGATGTATAGCCAACTCAGGGCTCTTATGAACGTCTCCAGAATGGAGAATAATTAAGCAGCTGTTTGAGAAATTCCTTTTGGCAATGGCTCCTCTACTAGAACATAGTACATTTTAAATGCTCTGCTACAAACTGAACCAAGAAAACTGCAAAGAAGACCAACTAGGTGCCAAGAGGGCATGGCTCATCTCTGTCACTGGAACAAACCATTAAGATTCTTGACAGTGTGTAGTGTTTGAAGGGGAATCAACTCAAGTGGCTCAAATAAGCTATGCTGTAGACCAAGCTGAGACTCAGAATAGAAGTAATATGGTCAGGAGCTGTCCCCTCAAAAATCATCTTTGTTTCATCTGGTTTAGAGCACATCAGATGTTTCCACTTGAACATAGCCTTAAAGAACATATAAAAATGATTACCTGAATACATTTTCTGTATAGCTTGTATGCATGGCTTGACCCAAGTATTGACTACATCTCTCCCCTGGATTTGCTCACATCTTTATTGTTCTCATTTTCAGACTCCCAGGAGTAACAAGAAGCCTTTCCACATCGTCAAGTATGAGACCTTCTAAATTTAAGCCAAATAACAAAAAATAGTTTTCTGCCTTCACTTTAGTCAACGGAAAGTCATTGCACTTCATGGATTTTTCTAATGATTTACATATCTATCACCAGAAATATCATTATGGTCAAGGATTGTGATACTCTGGCTGGCTACCCTCAAATTCATTGCATGCTCATGGATGAATCCTGAAGTGAAATATCTCTGAATGAAGTATCTGTGCTGTGTCTATGAAAGGAAGTAGATACTTAAAACACAGGTCAAAATACCTAAGAGAATGATAAATGGACCCAGGAGGGAAATGAATGCTGTCTTTCACAGGTGCTAGCTAGTTTTCTTATCTCTGTTGTAACCACTTTCAGCCTTTCTATACCTAAAATTCTTAAAGAATATTATTCTAAATACTATTTGAATTTTGCCTCTAGTATTCAAATCTGAACTGAAATCATCAAAGGCTTCCCATCCTTAAACCTGGACTCAACAGCACTTTTATGGCTCTCCAACATATTGAACACAGCCACTTTTAACCTGGTCTAGGCTCTTCCCCAAGTTCCAACTCACATATTACCATTCATCTTCTTCCTCAGCCCCTCAATCTCATTGATTATCCTGTAGTCTTCTAAAACACCATCTCTCTTTGACTACAGCTTAAGCTCAACTTTCCGAAGTTCCTTTTCCATCCACCCCATATTACATATTTTTGTGTTATCATACGTGTGTCTGTTACTCCTTCAGAGTAAGTTTTATTTATATACCACAAATTAACAATGTAAATGATGCCTGAACAATGACAAAATTTACTCATAATTTCAAAATTTAGTGTAATTGGATAACTAATAAGATCAATGTAACACAGTGTAAAATACATAATAATTTAAGAGAAAGTTTAGTAGAGAACTGGGTCCTTCAGTGACTCCCAGAATGGCCTTGGGAGGTTCTTGAACCACTTGGCTGGTTTCACTGTTATTTATAAACACTCCATAAAATAATCATATTATTGCCCGGCATGCCCATATCATAATATACATGGTCCAGTGTAGGATAAGACCAATAATGTCTTGACTCCCTCAGTGACCTATACAGCACCTTTCAGTCTGTGAACTGTTGCCAGCAGGAGAGTTTCCTGATCAGTCCAAGATGGATTTCTCTGTCCTTCAACAAAGTATGTAGTGTCTTTAGAAATATTATTATATCATTTAGGTATAGTGAGCAATGAAGACCAACAGCTATAGCCTTGGTTCACCTAGTACCTTACTGACCAGTAACTCATAGGGAGGTAATTTTTCTTGGCAGTGGGATTTTCATTTAATAACCTATATCTTCTGTTAGGAGCATTGTGCACTAAACATGTTGATTTTCACCATGCTGACTGTTAATGACAATTCTCATTATCAAGGCAAGAGGAAAATATATATATTCCATATGAAATTGAATTAATTTTTCCTAGGGCATTTCTTAGATATTTCTTTGAAATTATGTCTGGATATTAGCCTATCTTACTGTAATTTTCTCATTTTTCTCCAAAGTAGATGCAAGCTATCCTAATAATTAAGAAAGTATGTGACTTAGTTTCAGCATGCTTAAGTTTTATTCAAAATTGCCTCACACATGTGGTTCAAGATTAAATATAGGCCTGATTTCTAACATTTATAGGAGATATTAAAATTTGTACAGGTCCTTTGACTGTGTTGCATTTCTCACAGATAGAGATTTTTATTTTTATCTCTCTTTTATTTTTGTTTTAGATAACCAGACAGAGGGACAAGAGACACTGCATAATTCAAAGAAGAGACAAGTATCAAAGTGTTTAAGAACTTGACCTCTTGGATTTTCTGCAGGTTTGCATTCCATTTCAAATACATTATGACTAAGAGTATAAACAAATTCCTTTATTTCCTGGACTTATGTATCATGTCTTCTTTGTGATTGATGGAAGGATTTAGAAAGACAAGTCACCCCAGTTAACAAATTACTAAGATTCCCCCATCCTTTTTTAAATCTTCTCTGCTTCATCTCATCTAGGACTCTTTCTGTAATTTCAATATGTATGTTTTCTTTCATCAATGCTTTCGATAGTAATCCCTAAGTGACTGTTAATCCAAAATGTCTTGTCAATATTAATATATTCAAAGTTGCCATTCAAAACTTTAGTTTTAATCTGGAAAGAAAGGTGTGTGTGTGTGTGTGTGTGTGTGTGTGTGTGTGTGTATGTGTGAGAGAGAGAGAGAGAGAGAGAGAGAGAGAGAGAGAAGCAAAAACCACTATAGAAGGGCTAATCTATGACTGCAGTGTGGGGTGGGTACTGAAATTAAGCAAAACTGGTTACCATCTAACTATTGTCATTTCCAGGGATGAATGATGACCACAGAGATCACCTTATAAACCTTCTTTTTAGGTTATTAAAAAAAGATGTGACATGAGTCAGATTTAGAGTAGGTCTTATATTGCCAAATTGCTTCATATTATGGAATGCAGTGTGAGTATCTGAGCATAAAACCAGCTCCTAGATAATGATATTGGCCCATGAACCATACTTTTAATTGCATAGATTAAAGGTAGAGCTAAAATCCCAGCTATTTACTGTGTTTTCAGGAAACATATTTGGTTAATATACCCTAGATATTATAGCCACAAAACAGTAATAACAGAACACCTATCTTGGAAATATCAAGATATACAATATAGTGAACTTAAAGTATACCTGACACTGCTATGTATTCAGCCAATCATTAGTTATATTTGCTGACACTGTGTCATAGTCTGAAACATGATCTTTAGTGAAAAATTATCAGAGATGAAGTGGTTATTATCAGGGAACAATGTATAAATTACATGAGTTTGACTAAACGCTTTTATTCAAAATTTCTGTCATAGAAAAATTCATATGACAAAATCAACCATTTCTACCATTTTCAAGTAAGT
Source organism: Apodemus agrarius (assembly GCA_964023405.1). NCBI lineage: Eukaryota > Metazoa > Chordata > Mammalia > Rodentia > Muridae > Apodemus > Apodemus agrarius. The sequence goes on from OZ030022.1 coordinate 38,683,860, forward strand.
TGATGGTATCAAATACATTTTTAGTGTGGTGAAAACATCACTAAACGTTTTTTTCAAAAATGTGCATTTTATAAAATTGTATTTCAGTCTGGAAGTTTCTTAAAATACTAGAAGTACATCTGCTGTATGACAGCTGTATCATTCGTGGGTATATACCCAAATTACTTTATATCTTACTGTAGAGATATACACATGTATATAATCATTGCTACTCTAGTCACTATAACAAAGAAATGATTCAATATAGGTGTCCATCAACTGATGAGTGGGTAATGAAAATATAGTGTATATGAGCACCGAAATGTTAATAAGCTATAAAGGCAAGGGAATTGTAAATTTTCCATATACATGGAATTGGATAAAATTATATTGTGCAAGGTCACTCAGGCCCAGAAAGACAAACACTTTTTTTATATCAAGTTCATAACTTTAATTTTTTATTTTGTGTAGTTAACATCAAATACACATGGAAGTTATGAAAGTAAAACTGGCTATGGGGGAACAATTAGGGAAATGGGAGAGTAGAATATGGGTGAAATGAAGTAAATAAGGAAATACTTAGAGGATTAAGTCTCACAAGGTAGCAGAATGATGAAGATTAGTAAATAAGATATTAGGACAAGGCCTAACTAAAGTGAAGTGTGCAAAAAGAAGCTACTTGAGAACCTATATTCAAAGTGAAATAATAGTAACCGAACATAGTGAGAAATATTTGACATGAACAGAAATAGGGAGAAATGAAGGATTTGTGGTTTATATAGGAATGGTACAGAGAAAGGGAAATTGGGGGAAAAGGGATGGGTTACCCAAAACTAAACATACATGACTAAATCATATGAATATATGAATCAATCTCACTAATTCAGAAGTTAATTCAAATCTAATTTTAAAAACAGTTTAAACAAAAGCAGCTCCCAATATTTCACAGTAGCACTCCCCAGAAGGCATGGGTTATTCAATGGAAATGTCTACACGAGGCCCATGTTAGCTCCCTATGAATTATTGGTCAAGAGGTTCCAATGACAAGAAACTCAGGCTATTGCCATTGATCTTGGTTATTCATAATAACCAAATGTTAAGACAGGATTGCTGAAGATACCATACATTTTGATTGCAGGGCACAGAGAAATCAAACTTGAATTTGCCAGAAAAAAAATCTCAGCTTGCTCTCTCATGGTGCTGATAAGTGGAAGATGCTATTTAAGCTTCTAGATGAATCAGGCTATCAATTATTTTATCCACTCTTGGACCTGCCACAGTTGGAGTCTGCATTCTAAAATACCAATGCAATTCAATGCAATGCAACATAATGCAATGAAATGCAAGGGAAGGCAAGAGAAGGCAAGGCAAGGCAAGACCCAACAGCAGTGAGACAGTTGATGTGGGTACCAACTTTTCTGTTGATTAGATCTGATGTCAGCTCACAGCCAGTCATACATGCCTGGTATTTTAAACATGGTCTTGCCATAGTTAAAGAAGTCTTAGACCATAGTGAAGAACTTGTTGATATCGTTTTACTAAATGGTGGTGGTGGCAAACTACCTTCTAAATATTTATGCTTAAATTATTTGTGCTGTCACAGTCAGAGAAGCTTCCAACTACAACAGGAAGTGGTTATTGCAAAGGTGCATTATTATTCAAAATGCTGACGATAAATGACTGTGAGTGTTCAGCAGTCCGTGCACATCTGTATCAACTCCCTGCTCAGGACTCAGCAAACATCATGGAAGTCACAGAGAATATAAGCGCCATGGGATGGGGAACAGACCTTTGAATATTGAATATGACAGGTAAACACACAGTAGCTAGGGATGCTTATATTAGATTTGTATAAGATCAAACCATTTAAAAATTCAAGCCAGAGGGATGAGCTTCTGATGTCCCAATTCTAGCTAAGGAGTTGCTAGCATTTGATGGTTGTTCAGGAAAGGATAGTCCCTTTAGTGTGACCATGAGTAGGTGTCCTATGTCCATGGACAAAACTTTAATCCTGTTTAGATATATTTGGTTAAAGATGAAATAATTAAAAAATATAAAACGTCATGATAAGTTGAGAGGAAGATGTGGCAGTGGTGGTCCCTCTGGGAAGGGTTAGATGGAGGCTGTCAGGAGTGGCTATGATCAAGAGACATGGACTGCATGCATGAGGTTTTCAAACAATCAATCAAAGTCGAAATAAATGGAACTTACATAGTGTTTATGTAGTAAGTGTTCATTGTCCATTCTTCTTAATAGCTGATGGCCACCACTTCATATACTTTCTGATTTAGTTTTTATATGTGCTCTGTCTAAACCAAATAGTGTAGTATTTATTAGCCTTGTATTGGATTGTTTTGCTTACCACAATATCCTCAAGCTGATTGCATTTTGCATAGTACATTCAGAATTTCTTTTCATTTTTAATGCTCACTAATATTTGATTGTTTGCACTTAAAAAATTTGGCTGGACCACATATGTGTCAATAAACACATCTGCTGCTTCTGCTTCTTAGTCATTGTGAATCTGATGACATAAGTGGACAGATATTGTTTCAGTGCCCTACTTGCAGATGTTAGACTAAATACCCATAACTGGAATCTTTACTGTAATTTTTTTGAGAAATCATTAGACTGATTTTACAGAATACAGACTGTTCTGTGTTCCCAACTACAGTGAGGAATGGGCCATTAGCCCCACATTCTCTCCAGAATTTACTTTCTGGTTTAGTTTGCTTGCTCATTTAACATAACCATCCTAAGGGGAATAGCATGTTGTCTCAATGATATTTAATTCCCTGATGACTAGGGACATTGGGCATTTCAATGTGTGTGTGTGTGTGTGTGTGTGTGTGTGTGTGTGTGTATCTGTCTGTCTGTCTGTCTGTCTGTGTGTGTCTGTGTTTCTCTGTGTTTCTCTGATATGTGTGTGTGTACGTGAAAATTTATGTTTCTTAGTACAAATGTATTTGCCATAGGCTTCATGTAGGGGACAGAAGACAACTTTGCATGCCAGTGTTTGACTTCCAACTTCTTCTTCTTGCTTTTTTTTACCACCCAGTGCACTAGAACTTGTCATGAAAAGCACATTTTCATAGTAGGAACATTATTTGCAACAAATGGGATAAAGATGAATGAAAGGCTTTCAGGCTTCTGAGGCTTCTGCATTCTGCACTGCCATCTCTTATAGACGCACAGAAGTCCCAGATGTGCAGTAGGCAAGTTCTGGGATCTGGGCTCCACTCTTCATGCTTGTGCTGCCAGTGCTTTATCTATGGAGTCAACTACCTGGCCCCCAGTGAACATTTAAAAACTGTTAAGAAAGTTATACTCAAGCTCTGTACCCACTGGTCATCAAGGTGCTTGGGTTTTGTTAAATTTTAGAACTGTAGTCTATATATTAAGTTTAGGAAATATAGTTTGAAAGCATTTCTCTCTTCTGCAAGTTTTCTTTCTAGTCTTCTGTCTCTTGATGCAGTAAGATTTTAAATTTTTCATGAGTTTACCTTCTTTTTCAGTGCCATTTCTCTTTAACTCTCATTCTAAGAAAACATTGACAATTCAGTGTGGGGAAGTTTTCCCTATGTTTTTGTTTGCCTGAAGAATTTTATTGTCTTAGGTCTTATACATAAGTATCTGGTCCACTTTAAATAACTTGTGTGTTAGAAAATAGTCCAATTTCATTGTTTTTTTATCTAGAGATTCAAATGTTTCACTTGTTGAAAAGACCATCTTTATTTCCACTGAACATTCTTGGCACTCCGGTAAAAAATGCCTTTAACTGTATTGGTGAGGTTTGTTTATGGAATCTGTAGACTAGCCAATGATTTGTGCATCTATTTTCATTCCAGCCCCATAGTCTTTTGATTACTCTTAGTTTGTAGTGGTTTTGAAATCAGAGAGTCTTTTTTCCTTTAGCATTTTGTTCTGACAGCAATTAGAAGGATAGTGGCATTTTGAGAATAATATAAGCTTTAAATTCCAAGGAATTTGGATATAGATTTCAATTGAGCACTGCTATGGTTTCAGTGTTTATATCCAACCACCCAACAAAATGCATATTGAAACTTAATCTTTTGCAATGGCAGGAACTGAAACCTTTGGGAGGATGATTCAGTAATGAGCCCTCCACATTTATAATTACATTAATGCTCTTGTAACAAAGGTTGTTGAGAGTTTTCCAGCTCTTACATCTCATCACAAATAAGGATACATGCTAGGCACCATTTTTTCTACCTTCCAGCACATGGGAACACAGCCACAGCTTCACTACCTTTGGAGCAGAGCAACCTTGACCAAACATTGTTCCTGCTGGCACACTGACTCTAGACCTCTCAGTTTACAAACTATGAGGGGGAAATCATTTTAGACTACTTATAAATTACTATTTCTGCAGCATCTGTTGTATCATCCCAAATGAGAAAAAGTAACCACATAAAGCTTTGTGGCCTGGGACAGAATGGAGTTCTACAGGCTCATGGCTATAATCATAGAACCTGTGGGAGTAAGAACTGTTTCGACTAATCACCTAACATTAGATAGACTTTGTTTGCAGCAATTTAGATTTATCATGCAATAAATAATAGATCTGTAAATGCATCCTATAAATTTCACTACCAAGGGGCTAGAGCGATGATTCGGCATGTTGGAGATGGGATATAAACACTGAAACCAAAACAGGAGTAGTGTTCAACTAGTATTTCCATCAAATTCTCTTGGATTTTAAAGCTTAAATTGTTCTCAGAGCACTGCTCTTTTTCTAAATGATCCCAGAACAAATGGTGAAGAAAAAGGGCTCAGCAGCTGCTTACCTTGGGTGCAAAACCATGAGGACTGAAGTTCAAATCTCATGTAGAAAGCCAGGTGTCTAAATACCTCTGAGAGACTCAGTGGCCTCTACTGGCCTCTGTGCAAGCACAAGTACATGCACCCATGCACATATGTATCTGTGCACTTAAAGAAACACACACACACACACACACACACACACACACATTTAAAAAGGAATCATACTTTTCACTATAACTCAGAAACATATATACAGCCCATAAAATTAGGATAAACTAGCTTCTAATTCCTTTGGCCACACTGTATGATGACCAAGCCCTTTCAGTCAGTCAACAGCTTCTCCAGCGCAGGAGTGAGGATTAAAAAGAGAAAAGACAATTAGACAACATTGTAGCGTGACCCCAGCCAGTTCCTGAGGCTGAGGCAGGTTTATTTTTTCCAAATCTGCTTCTATACCATTTTATTTACATGCAAGTATTAAGGGCAAGCAGAACAATGAGGAAGAAGCAAGGCAGTAAGCAAAGCCCCTTGACAGTTGTTTCCAAGGGCTTGTCATAACGACCAAAATATCTGAGCCCACTTCCTTGTACAAGCCCCTGAATCAGATTCTTGCCTGAAGCCTACTTCTTTGGTTCCACCCTAAAATTAAGATTCCTGCCTGAACTTACTTCCTTGTTGTAGCCTAAAATTAGATTCCTGCCTGAACTTACTTCCTTGTCATGACCTAAAGTCAGATTACTGCTGAAGCCCATTTCCTTGTCCTTGGCCAAAGTCAGATCCCTGCCAAGCAGCCCCCCAAAGGCTGTCCACAGTGTCACCTGCAGTAATATGGAGCTACTAACTGTGAATCTTTAACTCATCTACATGGCACACTTCTTTGCCCATCGAATTGTTGATACTTTACATGACAAGAGTTTTTATATTCCAAATAACCCTTTGTATATTCTATTATATATATATATATATATATATATACATATACATATATATATTTATAAAATATCTGTGCGTCATGTTTGTTTTCAAAAGTGCAAAGACATCACAAAATTGGAACATGTTCTAGTCTGAAGGTTGGCAGACAAAAGAACATTCAGCTATACTATTTCTCCATTTAATGTTTCAAGAAAATGGCACAAGAAATGGTGAGATTACTTTTCTACTCACCCAAGCTTGTCTTCTAGGCAGTAGACTGTGAACATAAGAGAGGTAAATATAAAGTGTAAACCTTCATCACCAATCTCTATGTCTCCTTGAGTTACATGAATAGAGGTGATAGCTAACTTTAATTTTCAATTTGATGGATCTCAAAACACCCCTGGTGTAGTGAGCACCTCAAGGTGTGTCTGTCAGGCAATTTCTAGATTGAGTTAAGCAAGGTAGGGTGACTCACTCTATGTGTGGATGTCACCAGCCCATAGGCACTGAGTATACTTGAGTGAATATGAAGGAGAAAGCAACTTGGGCACCATCTATCACCATGCATCTCTCTCTTGACAACAAACAAAATGGAACCAGCTCACTCCCTTTTCCTACCATAGTAAAACCTTCTTCCTTTAAGTGGCTTTAGTCAGATACTTTATCACAAAGATGACACAAAGTAATTAGTAAACCATTGAGAGGCCTGGGATTGAGTCTTTAGTAGAATCTCAAAATATCCAGCTCCTTCTGGGTCTTTCTCAGTTGCTGCTTTCTTGAACGTTGAGAGAATAATACAAGAAGGCCGTGTCCTAACCCTCCTAAGGGGAACATGTCATTGGCACTCTAACACATGTGCAAAGGACTTTGGTATATGCTAATCTGATGCCTTGATTCATTTCCCCACAAGGCGTGACTGTCCCTTTGACTACTGCCCTGCTCAGTTCAGTATGCCTTCTTACTACCATTTCCATTCCAGGTGCAGGAGACTAAATACATCACCAATTAACAGATTCCTCATTTTATATGGCAACTGAATAGATATGTTCACCTACAACCAATTTCCCTGACAGAAGTAATATAAGATCTGTCATTTAACACTTATTTAATTGCTTTAAAATGGGTCTGATTATGAAAACAGTCCCTGCTCTTTATTTGACCTGATATGTCACAGTGCCATCAAGAAAGCTGGAAGGGGTCAGTGTTCAGCCAATCACAATGTCACATTGACCACAGTGTGGCAGATGTCTAGACACAAGGCCAGAAAAACAGGGAACTTGAGTGGCATTAGGCACTGCAAGCAAAGTGATTTTTTTTTCTAGCTTATAAGCAAACTGTAAGGCATTTGGAAAGAGCCTAAAGGGCCATTCAACTTTCTAATCATAGAATGCGGAAATAAGACATAGCCAAGGATGAGAGACAAACTCAAGGTCATATGGCTGGTGCCTAAAGGCTCATCTGGGCAGTTACACAAGCCATGAACTCTGTGGTCATTCAAGCTTCATCTATTCTAGGCATATCCCATGCTGTCGCCAATTCCATTTTTCAAAGGTTTCAAGGCATAGCTTATATCCTGATCATTCATCACAATTTCCTTAAAGTTCAGGTACTTAAACTAAATCAGGGTTAATAATGGCTCTTCATCTGGAAAAAAAAATTCTCTATCACAAACAAGGCTGCTATGAACATAGTGGAACACGTGCCCCCGTGGCATGGTTGAGCATTCATAGCAGCTTTATTTGCAATAGCCAGAAGCTGTAAACAACTCAGTTGTCCCACAGCAGAAGAAGGGATACAGAAAATATGGTTCATTTACACAATGGAGTACTACTCACCTATTAAGAACGAGGACATCCTGACTTTTTCAGGCAAATGGATGGAACTAGAAAATATCATCCTAAGTGATATAACTCAGACTTAAAAGGACATGCATGTTATCCACTCACTATCAAGTGGGAAATGTACAGAATACCCAAGATATAGTCCACAGAATACAAAAAGGCCAACAAGTTAAAGGGCCCAAGGAAGGATGCCTCTTCCCACTTGGAAGGGAGAAGAAAGAAATGACAAGTTGGGAGGGAGGGAGAGATCTGGGAGGGAAAGTAGTCAGTGGGCCAGTAGAAAGGATGAAAGCAGGCAACCTTGGGCAGTAGTAAATTCAGGGGGACTCTCCAGAATGCACCAGAGAACTGGGAGGTGCGAGACTCTCAGGACTCAAAGGACCTTAGATGAATTGCCCAATAGTAGAAAGAGGGAACTTATAGAGCCCACCACCAGCAGGAAGACAGGGCATCAAGTGAAAGAGGGTGTTGCTATTCCACAGTCAAAACTCTGACACATAGTTGTTCTTGTCTGAAAGAACTACAGGGTTGGAAATGAAGAGGATCCTGAGGAAGAGAATGGGGCCAGATACTGAATGGTGGTGCTAAATAACTTGGGTTCCATCTAATAATATAAAGGACGCCATTGGAAGGTTTCAATGGGTCCATGCACAATATTTAGTGTTATGTTGTTGTTTGCTTGTTTTTTGAACAAAACTTTGAAGCGGCCTTTTCCCTTTCAAGCTTAAAATAAGGATGATAGCAGATAGCCTTCCTCAAAAGAGAAAAGCTGGATGAGTTCCATGGCCGCACCTCAGATATTGGGAGCTAGATAGGTCAAGCCTAATTAGTGCTTGGATGGAAGAAACACTGGACTTTAAACTAACTACTGTAAGCAGAGAATGGGAACAGGGGTGGGACTTGGACAGTCAGTCAGATGACACCCTGTACACTAAATAAACATGCTAGGAGAGCAAAGTAGACCTGAGTCTTTTAAAAGACTACAAAGAGCTGAGCGTTCCATGAAAAGCAAGTAGCAAACTTGCAAGACAAATATTTTCACCATTGCTTTAGAGACAAGTACATTGAAAGCCAGGGTGCTTAAGGATCACACACAGCATGATGAAAATAGCAAATGACAGGACCAAGTTGCATGCAAATGAAACAAAGGCTGGCAATTAAAATGCTTTTTACAGAAGGTTTTACTCTCAGTATTGTCCTGTGAATATGTTGACTGATTCTAATTCCCTACTTAAAGAGGATATGTAGATGTGCTTCTAGTTGCTTCTAATTTTGTCTCCAATCATTCTACATCACCGCACTTCTATGTAAAAGGATCTCACATCTGCTCTCATTGCTGTGAGCCTGGGCCATCTTTACCATGGAAGAACTCCATGTTATGAGGATGCCTTGCATCCTACGTAACCCAATAGAATGTGAGCAGATGGGTTATTTATTATCTCCAAGCTCAAGTTTTTAAGACCAAGAGAATAGGAAAATAGTTTACTTAGTATGCTAATCTTGATAAACCTTTAAAAAAATAAAGCTAGCAAGTAAACAGAAACACGAGTTCCAACTTCTAAAGGCAAAAGTAATTCTTGACAGTAAAAGCAAGCAGAGGCTACAGGAAGGTTTTCTTTCCCTCCATTTGAAATTAAAACTCTGCTTGAAGTGGGATGGTGGTGGTGCATGCCTGTTATCCCAGCACTCTGGGAGTCAGAGGCAGGTGGATTTCTGAGTTCGAGGCCAGCCTGGTCTACAGAGTGAGTTCCAGGACAGCCAGGGTTATACAGAGAAAACCTTTCTCAAAAAAACCAAAATCCAAAAAAAAAAAAAAAGTCTGCTTGAAGAAATATATTTTTGTACTTCAGTAAACCTGAAATAAAGTAAGAGTATTGTTTTTAAAATACAAAAGAAGACAATTGAAGTTCTCTATCGAATGCACTTCGCTTTTCTCCACAGGGCAATGGTATTCTCCAAAGGTGGACCACTAATTCATCCTGGGCACCATGAGGAAACCATCCAAGAAGAGGCATAATAGGTCTGCCACTGCTGACACTGAACATGAACACTGATAAAAAATCTCATTGGCTTAATTCATTGTACCTTTAGAGTCAAATTCCTGAATCTGGAAAAGTTGTTCCATAGAAACTTATTTCCCCATAGTATGAGAACATGGGAAGTACAAGTTCAAGGCTCTGTAAGGCCTGGTATGTGATGGTGGTCTCTTGTTGCCACAACTTCTAGAGGTAACAAATACCATCTTCTCACAGGGCAGCAAAGAAAGGACAAGAGACCATTTTTAACATGCTTAACCCCTGTGTGAGGGCATTGACTGACCACACAGTGGCCCAGGACCCTCATGACTCAATCAAGACCCACGGGCCAAATCTCTTATTTTTTTCCTTGGATTATCCATCTTCTTTGCTGCTCTCTTACTGGTCTCCTTCCTTCCTGCACAGACCCCCTCCCTTCACATGTATAGCACTACTGTCTCTTTCCTTCACAGCTTAAAAATAGCTTCTTCCCTTCTCGTGGTTCACTTTCTACCTCAATCTCTCTCTCTCTCTCTCTCTCTCTCTCTCTCTCTCTCTCTCTCTCTTACACACACACACACACACACACACACACACACACACACACCTATATTCTGTTCATGAGAGGAAGCACATAGTGTTTGTCTTTTCTGTTGTGGGTTTTACATTTAACAAAATTATTTCAATTTTACTGTAAATATCATGATTTCAGTTTTCAGTTTTTCTTTATGACATAAGCCATATTTTTTAAGAGTTAAATGCAAAGATGGTCAAAACAGTTTCTGGGGCACACTATCCAGCATATGAGGTTTGTACAATCCAAACCTCCTTCTTGGCTCTACACTGGGTTTGTAGAATGATCCACGGGATGATTCTTTATCTGACCATTGAAGACATGGAATGCATGTGATTGAAGTTACTAGCAGGTAGTGTTAGGAATGGTTTATGCTATGTGCTCAATAAAGATCAAATAAATGAATAAGTCAATAAATAAATACATGTTCTTTCCTGCGGTTTTACTGAAAGCCAAACTCCTTTTCCCTTTAAAGAGAATGATCAGAACTGAGTTGAAAAGACATCAGCACATTGTAATTCTTTTTCCTTTATTCCTACTGGTTTGCCTGTAGAGACACTTAATTATTTATACTGCTGTTAGGAAGTGCAACCAAGCTCTTCTGCCTTAGATGCAGTTTCTGTTATTATTAGTCTCTGGGCTGTTTCTTATTTCCTCCAGAACAGTGAAGCTGGTGAGAGGAGTAGCTATCCTTCTCTCTTCAAACCCTGGAAGTGCTCAGCTCAGCAGTCAGTAGCCTGATTCCTGAGCATCTAATGAGACCTGTGGAAGACCTCATTTCCTTGTTGTCCTCAGTCCTCTTGACCTCAGATAATCAAATAAGAAATGGCACAAGAGGACCATGGGTTATTTCAGTGATTTCTCACCATTGCCTTTCTGTGCAATATGTGCAATGAGCATGGATGTTAGTTGTTTCTGTTCAGTCAAAATTTACTGTCCTGCAGAGATTCTCATTGTTGAAAAAAATAAACTGCAAATGCTAGGTATCTGTATGATAGAGAAGATCACAATTTACTAATGACCCCTCTCTCTCCCTTTCTCTTTTCTCCCCTTCCTCCCTTTTCCCCTCCCCTAGCCCCCTCCTCCTCTGCCACCACTTCTCCTCCTCCTCCTCCTCCTCCTCCTCCTCCTCCTCCTCCTCCTCCTCCTCCTCCTTCTTCTTCTTCTTCTTCTTCTTCTTCTTCTTCCTTTCCTCATTCCCTGTCTCTTTTCCTCAACATAAACTGGCTCCAACACAGCCCTTAATTCATAGAGTTTTCAGGAGTCCTGTATGGAAACAACACCCTAGGACAGAACACAAAAAGACAGGGAACAGAGTAAAGCATCAGGAGGGTAAATATTTGCTCCTCAGAAGCATTTGCCATCTTCTACACTGGGAATAGATAAGAAATGCCTGCTTTCAGAAGACTGAAGATTAGCCTAGAATGATCTAATGTTTCACTAGGGTTTAGAATCTGGAATCATGTCCTTAAAAAAGAGGTGAATAATTAGTAGGTCAGAAGGTTCAGAAATGTAAACTAACTTCTTGTTTTGTGAAGAATTTCTGTAGGTTTGTATACAAATAGATAAAGACTTCACAAATTATTACTCACATGGTCACACCAAGAAAAGATGAAAATTCTGATGAACAATTTTCTTTGGATATATGGGAGAACTGAGGTCCAGATACAATCAAAAGTTATATGAGAGTTATATGCATTCTGGAAAATACAGAGAGTCTGGTAGTGTACTGAGGTACTAACTTTAACACATTTCTGGGGGCTGAGTATTAATGCATGAGAGTGGGGACTCACTCTTGGGGGCTCTAGTCTGTTTATTAAAATTTTAAACTAAATATGATTGAATTACAGCTCTTGTCTTAGTCACTGTTTGACTACTAAAGAGACATACGACCAAGCCAAATGTTAAAAGAAAGCATTTAATTGGGAATTGGCTTAGTTTCACAAACTTAGACCATTATGATCATGGTCAAAAGTTTGACAGAAGGCAAAGAAAGTGCTGGAGAAATAGCTGAGAGCTACATAGTGATGTACTGATGTGCAATGGGGGAGAAAGACAGACAGACAGACAGACAGACAGACAGAGACAGACACAGAGACACACAGAAAGAAAGGGACCAAGACTGAGGTGGAATCTCAGGGTTGTTTTGATTTGCATTTCCCTGATGTTAAATGATGTTGAACATCTCTTAAGGTGTTTCTCAGCCATCCGAATTTCTTCTGGTGAAAATTCTTTGTTTAGCTCTGTACCCCATTTTTAATAGGGTTATTTGGTTTTTTGGGGTCTAACTTCTTGAGTTCTTTGTATATATTGGATATTAGCCCTCTGTCGGATGTGGGGTTGGTGAAGATCATTTCCCACTTTGTTGGTTGCCGTTTTGTCCTTCTGACAGTGTCCTTTGCCTTACAGAAACTTTGTAATTTTATGAGGTCCCATTTGTCAATTCTTGATCTTAGAGCATAAACTATTGGTGTTCTGTTCAGGAACTTTCCCCCTGTATCCATGTCCTCCAGGGTCTTCCCAAGTTTCTTTTCTAATAGTTTCAGTGTGTCTGGTTTTATGTGGAGGTCCTTGATCCACTTGGAGTTGATCTTAGTACATGGAGATAAGAGTGGGTCGATTCACAGTCTTCTGCATGTTGACCTCCAGTTGAACCAGCACCATTTGTTGAAAAGGCTATCTTTATTCCACTGGATGGTTGTGGCTCCTTTATCAAAGATCAAGTGACCATAAGTCTGTGGGTTAATTTCTAGGTCTTCAACCCTATTCCATTGATCTACTTGCCTGTTGTTGTACCAATACCATGCAGTTTTTAACACAATTGCTCTGTAGTACTGCTTGAGGTCAGGGATATTGATTCCCCCAGAAGTCCTTTTATTGTTGAGAAAAGTTTTAGCTATCCTGGGTTTTTTGTTGCTCCAGATGAATTTGAGAATTGCTCTTTCTAGATCTATGAAGAATTGAGTTGGGATTTTGATGGGGATTGCATTGAATCTGTAGATTGCTTTTGGCAAGATGGCCATTTTTACTATATTGATCCTGCCAATCCAGGAGCAAGAAATATTTTTTCATCTTCTGAGGTCTTCTTCGATTTCTTTCTTCAAGGACTTGAAGTTCCTGTCATACAGATCTTTCGCCTGTTTGGTTAGTCACGCCAAGGTACTTTATGTTCTTTGTGGCTATTGTGAAGGGTGTTATTTCCCTAATTTCTTTCTCAGCCTGCTTGTCCTTTGAGTAAAAGAAGGCTACTGATTTGCTTGAGTTAATTTTATAACCAGCCACTTTGCTGAAGTTGTTTATCAGCTGTAGAAGTTCTCTGTTGGAGTTTTTTTGGGTTGCTTAAGTAAACTATCATATCATCTGCAAATAATTATAGTTTGACTTTTTCCTTTCCAATTTGTATCCCTTTCATTTCCTTATGTTGTCTAATTGATCTCGCTAGAACTTCAAGTACTATATTGAAAAGATATGGAGAGAGAGGGCAACCTTGTCTAGTTCCTGATTTTAGTGGGTTTGCTTCAAGTTTCTCTCCATTTATTTTGATGTTGGCTACTGGTTTGCTGTAGATTGCTTTTACTATGTTTAGGTATGGGCCTTGAATTCCTGCTCTTTCCAGGACTTTTAGCATGAAAGGATGCTGAATTTTGTCGAATGCTTTTTCTGCATCTAATGAGATGACCATGTGGCTTTTTTCTTTTAGTTTGGTTATGTATGGATTATGTTGATGGATTTCCATATATTGAACCATCCCTGCATCCCTGGGATGAAGCCTACTTGATAATGGTAAATGATTGTTTTTGATGTTCTCTTGGATTCGGTTGGCAAGAATTTTATTTAGTATTTTTGCATCAATATTCGTAAGGGAAATTGGCCGGTAGTTCTCTTTCTTTGTTGGATCTTTGTGTGGTTTTGGTATCAGTGTAATTGTGGCTTCGAAGAATGAGTTGGGCAGTGTCCCTTCTGTTTCTATTTTGTGGACTAGTTTGAAGAGTATTGATGTTAAATCTTCTTTGAATGGCTGGTAGAATTCTGCACTAAAACCATCTGGTCCTGTGCTTTTTTTTTTTTTTTTTTTTTTTTTTTTTTTTTTTTTTTGGTTGGGAGGCTTTCTATAACCCCTTCTATTTCTTTAGGGGTTATAGGACTATTTAGCTGATCTAATTGATCCTGATTTAATTTTGGTATTTGTTCTCTGACTAGGAAATTGTCCATTTCCTCCAGATTCTCCAGTTTTGTTGAGTATAGTAGGATCTGATGATCTTTTGAATTTCCTCAGTTTCTGTTGTTATGTCCCCCTTTTCATTTCTAATTTTGTTAATTTGGAGACTGTCTCTGTGTCCTTTGGTTAGTCTGGCTAAGGGTTTATCTATCTTGTTGATTTTCTCAAAGAACCAGCTCCTAGTTTTGTTGATTCTTTGTATGGTTTTCATTGTTTCTACTTGATTGATTTCAGCCCTGAGTTTGATGATTTCCTGTCTTCTACTCCTCCTGGGTGAATTAACTTCTTTTTCTTCCAGGGTTTTAAAGTGTGCTGTTAAGCTGCTAGTGTATGCTCTCTCCAGTTTCTTTTTGGATGCACTTAGAGCTATGAGTTTTCCTCTTAGCACTGCTTTCATTGTGTCCCATAGATTTGGATAGGTTGTACATTCATTTTCATTGAATTCTAAAAAGTCTTTGATTTCTTTTTTTATTTCTTCCTTGACCAAGGTGTCATTGAGTAGAGTATTGTTCAGTTTCCATGTGTATGTGGGCTTTCTGTTGTTTTTGTTGCTATTGAAGACCACTCTTACTCCATGGTGATCTGATAGGAGGCATGGGATTAGCTCGATCTTCTTGAATTTGTTGACATCTGTCTTGTGACCAATTATATGATCAATTTTGGAGAAGGTACCATGTGGTGCTGAGAAAAAGGTATATTCTTTTGCTTTAGGATGAACTGTTCTCTCTATATATATATCTGTTAAATCCAATTGGTCCAAAGTTTCAATTAGTTTCACTGTGTCTCTGTTTAGTTTCTGCTTTCCTGATAAGTCCATTGAGGAGAGTGGAGTGTTGAAGTCACCCACAATTATTGTGTTACATGTAATGTATGACTTAAGCTTTAGTAAGGTTATTTTACAAATGAGGGTGCCCTTGCATTTGGAGCATAGATGATCAGTATTGAGAGCTCTTCCTGGTGGATTTTCCCTTTGACCAGCAAGAAGTGACCTTCTGAGTCTCTTTTGATGACTTTAGGTTGGAAGTCAATTTTATCTGGTATTAGAATGGCTACTCCAGCTTGTTTCCTGAGACCATTTGCTTGTAAAATTGTCTTCCAGCCTTTTACTCTAAGGCAGTGTTTGTCTTTAACACTGAGATATGTTTCCTGTCTGCCCCAAAATGTAGGGTCCTGCTGTAGGGGACTGCGGGCAGGCTGCTCCCAGCTGCCTTGGTGCAAGGCAGGAGGGCCTGGAGAAGTCCCGCAGAGCCTCAGCCCTGGCCCTGGCTGGTGGCAAGAGCCAGGCGGATCCACTAATGCAATGGTAGCCCTGGCTGGAGTCTGTCTACCTGGGCCTCTCTAGCTGTGTCCTGGTAGCAATCTGGAGACCTACCGCGACCTCTGCTGTAAGGGACCGCGGGCAGGCTGCTTCCAGCTGCCTTGGTGGAAGGCTGGAGGGTGTGGAGAAGTCCCACAGAGCCTCGGCCCTCAGCCAGTACTCTTAACCACTGAGCCATCTCTCCTGATCTTTCTAATCCTTTCATACAGTCCCACTTTCTGATGACTGAAAATTCAAATATATGAGCCCACGGGGCCATTCTTATTCAAACCATTATATACCTCCTTCCTTTTTCTTCCTCCTACTTCTCCCAAGTCTCCTATTATCTCCCTCACTACTTCCAAAATTGAGACATAGCCTTAAAAGAGCCCCCATACTTTCAGAACTCTGGCACAGACATGGAAACTTTACCTCAATAAAACATACCCAGAGTGTTTATAATGAGGCCTGGTTTCTAGAAGAAAAGGCCTTTAAGTGCCTAGTTCCCATCAGAAGAAGAGAATAACTTTCCTGAAATGCAGTATAATGTTCTAGATTTTGTATTACTCTTAGAGGGACAAATGATACAGCTAGAGAGATAGACATAGTAGGGAAGGATATATATTGGTGAAGAAATCCTTCAGAAGTTCTCAGTACTGGCACAAAATGAAAAACTGGGCCTTAATGAGGTAGAATTGCAGGATAGGATGCTTTGAAAAGGTGTGATACATGCTTAACAGAAATTCTCTCAACAAAAGAGACACCCAACTGACCAACTAACCAACAAACAAAAAAAGCATACAAAACATTGGGAGTACTGATGGGCAAAAGCTTTGAAAAAGTAATGATACCAAATCCTAGATATAAGAAGTATGGAGGATACCAGCAATGATTTAAACAACAACAACAATAATAACAAAACAAAACTGGAAAACAAACATACAAAACCACACACAAAACTTTTGCTACTTCCAGGAAATATTAAAACACACACACACACACACACACACACACACACACACACTGTTTGATGACAGTACTTTTTTTCTGTTTTCCAAACTCTAAAGTCATACATTATAGGCCAGATGTAGTGATTCCTACCTGCAATCCCAGCACTTGGGAGACTAAGGCAAGACAAATGAGTTAAAGGTTCATGTGGAATATATAATTAGTTCTAGGCCATCTTGGGCTATAGTGTGAAACTCTTGCTCAAAAACAACAAGCAAAGTTTTTGAAAATATCTCTAATATGGCAAACAGGAAAATCTAAACCGTTAAAAGTAATAAAAAAAATTAACCTATCTTGGTTGTCTTTTTCCATGACATGTGAATATACTTGAATTTTAGGTGCTAGTTTATGAAGCCAACTCTTTTAATATGGTCTTTGTGTTGTCTCTCATAAGATCGACCAGAAAGCCTTCATAATCCAGGATTAATATAGATCCTACTATACTGGAACTTCTCATAAACAATAAAGGCTTTTTTTAGTATCCTCCAATCCATCTTTATCTCAACCATTATCTTTTAATCTAGATATCCTCTGCTACACACAACGGGCTTAAGTAAGTAGGACAGCATGTCAGAACTAATGTACTTTCTTGAATTTGATGGCTAGTGTTAGAAGGTAAAGTATCATGCACCATCATAAGTTTATTTCTAAGCCTATATTTTAGATAAAGTAAAATTATGCTTTTCCTCATTTGTTCCACAAAGATCGACTGAAAAAAATTTGCACAACCCTTGTATTTAAAGAGTCAAGAATCCAAATGTATGGGAAGGTATATAACTGAAAATATGTTTAATGTTATGTGTGCCTATCCATTCTCACAGAAGGCAGTAGAAAGAGCTGCACCAAATCTTTTAACCCAACATATTTCTCATAATTTTTCTTTTCAAAGAAAAATAAAATATCCTTAATCCCAGCATTTAGGAGGAAAAGGCAGGTAGATCTTTGTGAGTTTGAGGCCAGACTGGTGTGCACAGAGTCGAGGACAGCCTGGTCTCTATTACACAGAGAAACCTTGTCCTGAAAAACCAAAAATAAATAAATAAATAAATAAATAAATACACAGCCTTTCATGCAATAGTAAGTTAGCAAGTGCCACACAAGAAATTAAACAAAAGAACGAGTAGCTGGGGAATTATGTCACAATCTAAGGACAGTATTTCCTATTTTCTTCAATACTTAGAGGCTACAAGGACCAGCTCCAGGAATTCCCAAGCCATCAGTCATCAGAACTTAAGGGAGTTAGAACCCCCTTCTCTTAGAGTCAAACTTCATGATTCAAAAGTTTATCACTCACATACTCATCTACTTCACCTATACCCGAGGAGCTCCATATCTGACTAGATAATACAATGAATATGTTGGGAGAGCATTTAAGGGATGGGAGTATGAACTGCCATGTCACATCCACCCTCTTAGGCTAGTCAAAGTCCATCTGGTAGACTCGTGGGCCAACAAACTACTCAGATTTGATAGGCAGATATTTAAAGAAAGTCACATTGCAAAATGACTGTGAAACAAGGTGAGTAGAAATGTGAGTTTCTTTATGACTGGACTGTAAAAAAAATAAGATTTAAGATAACAAAAAATGAATAGGTGTGAATGATCTAAATGTTCTAATAATAAACAGCAATTTCTATTTTAAAAATATTTAACAAAATGAGGACATTTCCTTTAATCCTGTACAATATCTGTTTTTAAAAACTTCTTAGCAAATTCAAGTATAATTGCTCAGAGATTATTCTTCTGGGGACAGTATATGCTTAGCTTTCTACAAGAAATCTACATGAAGTAACTTCATTGGGGTGTAATGATATTTTAGAGAAATAGATATAAATTGCATTTGACGCAGTCATCTGAACATTTTATTAATGCAAAAGACTTAAGAGGTCAATCACGTGTGGATGCAAAGAACTCATTTTTACTCAATTGTCTCTTCAATGAGCACCTTGTGGCTTTGCCTCATCAGCTCTCTACTGATTGTTCTGTTAAGAAATGATCCTTCAGCACTTAAACAATCTGAATAGTGTCATCAAATAAATTTACTTCCCACTGTTAGGCCTAACCTTAACCTACTTAACTCCTGCTTCAGTAAATGAGTGCTCAGATGATCAAAGACTAAGATAAAAATAACAAATTTCCTTATAGATAATTTCCTATTTAATGTGGTAAATATGCAAAGAAAATATTTATTTTAACAAATTAAGTGTCCAGTCTGATGGTATTTAGTATATTCACTGTATAAACATCACCACTATGTCTACTTCAAACTTTTTCAGCATTTGAAGTAGAAGTTTCTGGTTGTGTCGTGTGATGTAAACTCATGTGGTATTTTGCTGAGGCAAGTCCCATGGAAAGACACACGTTTGGAGAGAGTATAAGTGGGACTTAAAAGACAGTGACAAGGCACTGGCATAGCGAGATGTGCAGCTTTTCATTGGTCTCTAGTGTTTGCTGATCTTCATTTAGTTGAAAGAGGCATGGCAAAGAACTCCTGGCATTCTTTCTGGTCCTGGTCATTCTGGCTGACTCGTTCCATTTCAGTGGAGGCCTGGCAGTTTCTGCTGGATTCTGCCCCTGTTGTTGGTTTGTGTTTAGAGACACTTTTGAACTGGATGGCTGGAATCCTGACAAACAGAGATTGGAATTGCCCCCAAAGAACTTCTAAACAGGTCTATGTCCTCTTGTCCTCTTTACTATCTTTTCTCCATACCTTTGGATGGTGGGCTAGAAGGGAGGTCAAAGAATTTTAGAAACCCTAATTAAAATGGGTTTTAAACAATCTAAGCTTACAATCATCCTCTGCACACACTGTCCTCATTAAATAATACCTCTGTATTCATAATTTTCCCACCTTCTAATAACCCCTCTTTTGTTTTCTGTCCCTATGAAGTTGATTACATGCAGTCATCCAACAATCACTTTATGATAACTGTTTTGTTGCTTAGTATATTACGCTCAAGGCTTTACCATGCAATCTGTACCAAAACATTGTCCTTTTAAAAAATAATACCCCACCATATTTGTAGATCACTATTATGGTTTGAATATTCACTTTGTCCCATAGGCTCCTATGTTTGAACCCTTGGTCTATAACTTACGGCATATTGAAGAGGGTGCTGTTGTACTTTTGAGGCAGAATGTTTTGTTTATTGGTACAGACAGGTTAGTAAGGGTTATAGCTCAGTACACATTCCACTCCAGTTTTATGTTTCTTAATGAATTCTGGGGTGTAATGAACCATATCCTACTCCTGCCATGATTGACAATTACCATGTTTCTCTTACTACAAAACAAGCTTTTCCTTTCTTTTTTTTTTTTTTTTTTGGTTTTTCAAGACAGGGTTTCTCTGTATAGCCCTGGCTGTCCTGGAACTCACTTTGTAGACCAGGCTGGCCTCGAACTCAGAAATCCGCCTGCCTCTGCCTCCCAAGTGCTGGGATTACAGGCGTGCGCCACCACCGCCCGGCCTCCTTTCTTTTTTAATTGGACATTTTCTTTATTTACATTTCAAATGATATCCTCTTTCCCTTTTCACTCCTGCTCCCAGAAATCCCCTTTTCTATCGCCACTATCCCTGCTTCTATGAGGGTATTCCCTTACCCACCCACCCACTCCCATCTCCGTGCCCTCGAATTCCCCTACACTAGGACATACATTGAGCCTTCACAGGAGCAAGAACCTCTCCTCCCATTGATGCTGGACAAGGCCATCCTCT
The DNA here is from genome assembly GCA_964023405.1 of Apodemus agrarius. Lineage (NCBI taxonomy): Eukaryota > Metazoa > Chordata > Mammalia > Rodentia > Muridae > Apodemus > Apodemus agrarius. Next base: position 38,704,208 of record OZ030022.1, read on the forward strand.
ACTACATGTGCTGCTGGAGCCATGGGTCCCTCCATGTGTACTCCTTGGTTGGTGACTTAGTCCCTGGGAGCTCTGAGGGATCTGGTTGGTCGATATTGCTGTTCTTCCTATGCGGTTGCAAACCCCTTCAGCTCCTTCAGTCCTTCTCTTACTCCTCCATTGGGAACCACGTGGTCAGTACAATGGTTCATTGTGAGCATCTGTCTCTGTATTTGTCAAGCTCTGGCAGAGCCTCTCAGTTGACAGCTATATGAGGCTCCTGTCAGCAAACACTTCTTGGCATCCACAATAGTATCTCTCTGGGTTTGATGACTGTATATGGGATGGATCACCAGGTGGGGCAGTCTCTTGATGGCCTTCCCATCTCTGCTCCATACTTACTATGTCTTACTATGTCTCCGTATTTCCTTCTATGTATATTTTCCTCCTTCTAAAAAGGACTGAAGCATCCACACTTCAGTTCTCCCTCTTCTTGAGCTTCATGTGGTCTATGAAGCCTTTCCTTTCTTAAGTTGTTTCTATCAGCTATCTTGTTGCAGTGATAGGAAATGTAACTTATTTAACCATCCCTTTTTTACCCATTCATTTGTCCATAGATTCATGAATTCTTTCTCATTGGCTACTGTGAAAAATATTGCTATAATCACTAATGTTCTACATGTTTATATACCTTTGTTATTAGATATTGAATACATACCTAGAAATGGAATTTATAATTGCTGGATAAATAACTATTTGTTTAAATGTTTGGAAAATCATCACCTGTTTCTCACAGCATCTAGACCATTTTCCATATTCACAGCACATCATAGGAATAACATTTATTCCATGACCTTGCTCATATTGGCTCTTTATTGATTTCTGTTTGGTTTTTGTTCGTTTGTTTTGACAACAGTAATGCTTATAAGTATAAACTACTATCTTAATGTTGTTATGATCTGTATTTTGGTAGTGATGGATGCTGCTGTAGATTTATTATTAGAAGATTGAATACCTTCTCTGGAGAAGTGTCTATTTAAATCCTTAGACTTCAGTTTATGGGAAATTTGAGGGTTTTGTTTGTTTTGGTTTTGCTCACTGAGTCATAGAAGGTCTTTATATTCTGGCTCTTCATTATCAGAAACAGACTTCCCAAATGTTTTCTTGTTTTCTGCTGGATCCCTTTTTATACTCACAATAAAGTCCTTTAGTATAAAAAGTTATTAATTTTTATAAATTTCAATTTATAATTTTTTGGTGTCTGTGCTTTAGGTCTCATATTCAAACTATTGCCTAATCCAGTTCCTTGAATATTTTCTTCTAAGTGTTTTATGTGCTTCTTGCAATTAGCATTCATGTTTTTGAAAAAAGGGGTTGCTAGAATTTTGACAGAAATTAAATTGATTTTGAAAATTGCTCAGAGAAAAATTAACATATTAGCAGTGTTAAAATCTATGCTAGAACAAGCTAGTGTTGCTATCTGTTTAAGATTCTCCCTAATTTCTTTCAGCAATGAATTTTGTTTTTCAGTATTAAGATTTCTTATTCTATGATTAGATTTATTTACAATACCAACTTTTTTACATATACTACTAGAAACTTAATTTGTTTCTTAATTTTCGCTTTAGATTTTTCATCAGTACAGTATAGAGATACCAGTGGTTTGTGTTCATGGATCTTATGCCTTGCAACATTAATAAATGTATTGTATTAGCTCTAGTAACTTTCCTCAGAATTCTTTGGGATCATAAGTATATAGTAACTTTCGGTCTGTTAATAGATTGTTCTTCCCCCATTTTTCCATCCATGGGAAATTGCCATTACTCTAGCCTTTCTCTCAAATAAAACATCCTTTCCAATAGCAAATGTTCATTTTCCTTTAAGAATTTAAATTACACTCGTTGTAAAGACACAAAAATGGAATAGAAAAAGAAAAAAATAAGAAAGTAAAACATGGTAAGAAGAGGAGGAGGAGAAAAAGAAATAAAAGTAGAAGAAGGAGAAGAAGCGGAGGAGGAGGAAGAGGAAAGAGGAGGAGGACGATAAGGAGGAGGAGAAGGAGAAGGAAAAGTAGCAGCAGAAGCAACAGCCTGACACAACATTATAAGACAAGGAACTTTCAAGGATGGTATAGAGATTCTATTAGCCACACATTGCTGAGTACCAGCCCAACCTTAAGAATACTTTATTTCACCAGTGAGACTCCCTTGGAGAAAACTAATTTTTTTCATTTATAAGTGGATATTAATTTCAGATTGCTTCTGGATTTAGGATTGAATAATGTGTCCACTTCCCCTCTCAGCACTGGGACCCTAAATACCTGTCTTCCTAGTGTAAATCCCTTAATATCTTTGATTCTAAGTTTCTATTTTTACAATTAGTATATTCAAAGATTTGTTTGAAGAAGTTGATTTAAATCAATTTTATTCAACTCAACAATAGAATGTTCTTCAAAAATACACTGGTAACTATTCAGGGGACTGAAAACAAATAATACTTAAGGAATCATTTATGTATCTTTGTTTCATTTATAATGGGGGAAGGACATGAAAGAAACAGAATACAAGGTCAATTATTGTACACACAGATTACACATTAAGGTAAGATTCCTCTGTCACAGGTTATGTAAGCAATTGTGTGGCTTGCCTTGCCACATTTTACTGATATGAATGTCAGCAGCAAGAAGATTTAATAAAATTCCTCAAGTTCTGACAAGTCCAGTCTTTGCAGATAATATTACCAAAGTCAGCAGACACATCTCTCTGTGTTAATATTTACTTTCATTACTATTTTCTTCTGCTATGCTGCACAGTTGCAGTTGACACAGATTGAAAATCTCCCTCTAGAAAATTATCAATACTTTGAAGTGTGTAAAAGTAATTTTACGATTTAGAATAAAAACAAAACCAGAAGAAGACATGTAAATAGCTATGTAATGAGGTGGAAGGCGTACATGGACACTATAAGCCATACTTTCTGAATCTTACTGACAGGTAGTCTCCATCCATGTACAATGAATGATTTTGCAAGTTTGGAGGATTGTACAAGGTTTGCTAAGAGTAGAACTCTATTCTCTGAATTCTCAGACTAATAAATAATATCACATAAAACTCAATTGTGAGATACAATTCATATCTGCAGAATGATTTTCTTACATAGGAATCATGCTTCTATCCACAAATACCTAAGAGACAGGCAGTGTGCCTTCAGCCCAATTGTCACATGAGGCTCACTCCTCCTTCTGAGAGGCTTTTTTTTCTGTTAAGACTACCTCTAAGAGAACAGGTGGAAACCTTGTGCAAAGAGGGGTGTCGAGAGACTTTTAGCAGTGGAACTGTTCAGATGATTTTCAAATTCTCACAGCAAAGTAAATTTGGACAAAATGCCAGTAAATGTTGATTGATAGTGACAGGACTAGAGTTTTAGCACTTCCAGCCTGTTTTCCTCAGACCTTTGAGTACCATCTATTCCAAACCAATGGATTCTCTTAATATCTATATGGCTTACTGGAGTTCATGTCAGGCAGCAGGAAATCCCAGAGTCCCCTGCTTCCAAAGTAGTCAAATGGTACTAAAGAATGGAGCAATGAGATAAAGCCCATTAGGAAGGAAGTAATCTACAATGGCTTCCCACATGGTCAAGGCTTTTCTGGTGGTTTAGACAGTCACTAACTGGGGAAATCAAAAGGGAGACTTGATTAAGGTTAGAGACCCTTGAGTGTTATCTGAAAAACACAAGATATATTTAGAGGCAAATGGGAAATAACAGTAATAAGAAATAACAGTAAAAAGAAAAACCCAAAGTACGAACCAGATGTTTATTTAACTGTACTGTTTCTGAATTACTTTCTTCATAATAAGTCAGCAAAGATAAGTGAAGTATATTCCTGAATTATTTGAACAGTTTACCAAGCCCAAAGGGGGAGTTAAGAGAACTTACGAATTGGCTAACTGAAGCATAAGAGGCTCAGAGACTTACAATTGATGCACGTAATAGAAGCAGTCTTGTGTCATGTATAAGGTCTGCTTTGAGCCGATTCATCACAGAATAGCATCTACCAGGAAATGTTCACCTATTTGAAGTGAATGTATGATTATTAGAATCTGATCCTTCTTATACTAAGGATGATTGTTGACTAAACTGATCAAAACAGGAGTTAATTTTCTAATTCTGCAATTCCTTCTATGTATTCAAGCTGTCTTCAACATAAGGAGTTGTTTCTCTTTTCTCTTTTTAATCTTCCTCTTACCCACTCACATTATTATAAATTAAAATTCTTTTAAAATATATCATTGTATAATCTTTCAGTGTTTAAATGTGTAAAAGGTCATAAGTTCTTCGTGTTGCTTCTGTGTTTTTTTTTAAATTTTCTATATTCTTTGTTTACATTCCAAATGATTTTCCCTTTCCCGGCTCCCCCATCCCAATAAGTCCCATAAGCCCTCGTCACTCTGACCATTCTCCAATCAACCCCCTCCTTCTTCTTCTCTATCCTGGTACTCCCCTACATTGCTGGATCAAGCCTTTCCAGGACCAGGGACCTCTCCTTCCTTTTTCTTGGGAATCATTTGGTATGCAAATTGTGTCTTGGGAATTCAGAACTTCTGGGATAATATTCACTTATCAGTGACTGCATTCCATGTGAGTTCTTTTGTGATTGGGTTACCTCACTTAGGATGATATTTTCCAGTTCCAACCATTTGCCTAAGAACTTCATGAATTCATTGTTTTTAATTGCTGAGTAGTATTCCATTGTGTAAATGTACCACATATTCTGTATCCATTCCTCCACTGAGGGGCATTTGGGTTCTTTCCAGCTTCTGGCTGTTATAAATAAGGCTGCTATGAACATAGTGGAGCATGTGGCCTGTTTGCATGCCAGGGAATCCTCTGGGTATATGCCCAGGACTGGTATGACAGGGTCCTCCTGAAATGTCATGCCCAATTTTCTGAGATACCAGCAGACTGATTTCCAGAGCGGTTGTACCGTCTTGCAATCCCACCAAGAGTGGAGGAGTGTTCCTCTTTCTCCACATCCTAGCCATCACCTGTTGTCTCTTGAGTTTTTAATCTTATCCATTCTGACTAGTGTGAGGTCAAATCTCAGGGATGTTTTGATTTCCATTTCCCTGATGACTAATGATGTTGAACATCTCTTAAGGTGCTTCTCAGCCATCCAAATTTCTTCAGGTGAAAATTCTTTGTTTAGCTCTGTGCCCCCATTTTTAATAAGGTTATTTGGTTCTTTGGGGTCTAACTCCCTGAGTTTTTGTATATATTGGATATTAGCCCTCTGTTGGATGTGGGGTTGGTGAAGATCTTTTTCCAATTTGTTGGTTTCCATTTTGTTCTTCTGATGGTGTCCTTTGCCTTACATAAACTTTGTAATTTTATGAGGTCCCATTTGTCAATTCTTGATCTTAGAGCATAAGCTATTGGTGTTCTGTTCAGGAACTTTCCCCCTGTGCCCATATCCTCCAGGGTCTTCCCCAGGTTCTTTTCTAATAGTTTCAGTGTGTCTGGTTTTATGTGGAGGTCCTTGATCCACTTGGAGTTGATCTTAATACAAGGAGATAAGAGTGGGTCAATCTGCATTCTTCTGCAAGTTGACCTCCAGTTGAACCAGCACCATTTGTTGAAAAGGCTATCTTTTTTTTCTACTGGATGGTTGTAGCTCCTTTATCAAAGATCAAGTGACCATAGCTCTGTGGGTTCATTTCTGGGTCTTCAATTCTTTTCCATTGATCTGCTTGCTGGTTGCTGTACTAATACCATGCAGTTTTTAACACAAATTTTCTGTAGTACTGCTTGAGG